>CM038214.1:197212891-197283998 GCA_021442155.1 Cymbidium sinense
ATACTTGGTGAGAGGCAAGCCTT
The DNA here is from genome assembly GCA_021442155.1 of Cymbidium sinense. Classification (NCBI taxonomy): domain Eukaryota; kingdom Viridiplantae; phylum Streptophyta; class Magnoliopsida; order Asparagales; family Orchidaceae; genus Cymbidium; species Cymbidium sinense. Next base: position 197,212,915 of record CM038214.1, read on the forward strand.
AGAAACATCTGTGAAGCTCCCTCATGTCTCGGAAAGCTATTCAAATTGACCAATTAAATGAACACTACCTTCAATCAGAGGAGGCATTTAAAGCAAAACCATATGAGCAAAGAAAAGGAATGCTAGCTAAAGTATTGATCCAACCCAACAAGCATCTCAATAGGGCTTCATTTCTTCTAAACAAAAGCCACCTCTTGGTCGAATCCACCAAACATTAGCTCCTGAAGTATAATTCTTAAACTCTTAGAAAGCCTTAACCATCTTATGTTTGATGTGTTGTATGAAAGCGTTGGGATCCAACCTTTAGAACTCATTCATTTTACTTTTTAATCCTTTTGAGAGTTTAGAGAAAAGCAAAACTATTTATTTTATGTGTTTGAAATGAATAGTTTTGATTAGTCGAATGACATAGTGATTTGATTTTTAATCAATGATCACGATTAATCCACCATATTTTATTTATTATCAAATTTATCTAAAAAAATTCAATCAAATCTATAAGAAAAGGAGTTAATCAATCTTTAGAATTCTAAACAAAATAAAAAAAGAAATAATATGTGATCAAACAAATTTAAAAAAAAGTGCAACTTAATTTATCATAAAATCTAAGAAAACTTAGTATAAAAAGAGAAATAAAATTAACTAATAGTATTACAAATATTATAATCGAATATAAAAAGTTGTTTGAACATAATTTATGAAAGTCAATTATAAAATCAATTTAATCTCTAATTGATATATGTTAATTCTAAAATCAAAAAGAAAATTTAGTTATGTGACATATCCTTAATTATAATTAACTCAACTATTACATTTTATTTGATCACTTATTCATATAAATTTTGGAGGAATTAATTCAAATCACATTTTAAAATAGATATATATATATATATATATATATATATATATATATATATATATATATATATATATATATATATATATATATATATATATAAACTCACATCCCTAGGACATAGACAATTGAAGTCAAGAAAAAAATATGAGCAAACTTGTATAATTCATATTCTAAATATCATAATCAAATCAAATAAACATAAAATTAAATATAAACTCTAAAGTTATTAAATCATATACAATTACTCCAAATTTCAATCAATATCAAAATAAATTAAACAAAAATAAAATCCAAATAAACAAACCTATTGAACTAAGATAAGAGAATAATCATTAAGCTAAAGAGATAATCATTTATATAAATTAGATGGCTAAATTTAATAAGTGAAACCCTTAATTGGAATTCAAATAAAAGAACACATTAAACTTCAAATAAATCATAAGTAAATTAAAATACATTCACCAATCCAAATCAAACTCAAATAAAATAATAAAAATCAATGAATTTTAACAAACATCGAAATGACAATAATCATATAAAATTTAAAAAAAAGTAAAGCATTAGATATTAAGGATATTGAATTATCAAAATTTAATTAAATCAAAACATCTAATCCAAAATTAATCAATTAGAATATATGAAATTAAACAAACTTAAAATTTCATTAGATATTAAGGATATTGAATTATCAAATTTTAATTAAATCAAAATATCTAATCCAAAATTAATCAATCAAAATACACAAAGATAAGTAAACTCAATTTTAAAATCTAAATTAAATCAAACAAACATTAATCAAATCAAATCAATCACATAAATTTAAATGGACTAATTAAGATAGTTAAAGACCTTAGTTAGACTCTTTAGAGTTAGGATGTAGAATATGGTGAGTTCCATCCAAAAATAGAATTCATTCTACTCTTCATTCTTGAATGCTAAATATCACTTTAACCAAATAAAAGTGAAATAAAATGGAAAATAAATCATTAAATCATTTAAATTGAAACCACCCAAAGGAAAATTTTAAACAAATTCAAACTCCAAATTGAAACTTAAACTAAAGAAGCCTAAAAAGTCTTGTCACACAAGCCCTTTTCATAATCTAGAATACTAGGTCACCACCCTAGAATTAGGTTAGTATGTGTTGATTGTATGGTTGATGTTGTGTTTTGTTTTGTGATTTAATCTTTATACCGGATGTTAGAATGTGGATCGTAGGTGGATGTTAGGCTTGATTGTCTAACATTATTTTTTGCAGGGGATTGTGCTTAAGAGGCCACTTAAAAGTAAATATAAATGCTCTCTTTGTAGGTTCCTTAAGCCCCTAAGCATAATCCAAGTTAGGATAGGTGGGCTTGGTTACCCCTAAATATTAATCAATTATAAATATAACTACTTGGAATGTATGTTTGTTAACACATATTTTGTAGTTAGATTTTTTACTTTTATTTTTAATGTATTTTTTAATAGGAATTAGGATTAGTTCTATGGGGGTTTAGGATGAGCATTGACTAGAAGGCTTACCTGGTTCCATGTGATGCCTTGAAGCCTACCGCATCAAAAAAAAAAGCAAAGATTTGAAGAAATGAAGGATACATGAATAATAAAAACTTGAAGACCCCATAACATTTATTATTTGTATTTGTAATTATTCTTTTATATAAGGGTTGTATAAAGGTAGAGCTGGCTACCCATTTTCTTGTCTGAGAACTCAATAACACCGGCCTTTTTTTTTCTTTTATGGTAGTCAATAAAATTATTTGATGTTATGCTTAGATGCACATTAGAAATAATATGCTTTTCTTAGTTTCTTATTTGCTTGATGCTTTAATGTGTAACCTAAATGCAATTAGGCTCTTAGGATAAAATTAATTTCTCTACCCTAATTAATAACTTGCAATTAAAATTTAAAATAACTCATAACCTCACCATAAAGCCTTTGTTTTAAATAAGATAATTAAAAGATTTAGCAACCCCATAGAATGGTTGAATTTTCACAACATGCATGCATAATCTTTCTCTTCAACATGAAGGATCTCCATCCTTATATGATAGGGGAATGCTTAATCTATGAGGGCATCCTTGTGGTGGAGAACACCTTCTTCTAGCCGATCCAACCTATTTTTCATACATATAAGCATCAAAATCCTAAAGCCTTTGTCAAAATGAAGTGAAATTGAAATAAAATTTGAAAGATTTTGCATTTGTAGATTAAGTCATTACTCATACCATTCATGCTTTAGTATCCTAGGGAGTGAGTTTAAAGACTCTAGTCTCTTTCTAAATAATAACTAAGCTATCTTGCAACTCATAAATTTACTTACATGAATTTAAAGCATAGGAGGAGTTAGTCGCTACCACTCTAAGTGGTTGTAAGCCCAACAGTCGGGTGGTTTATCTTCTCTTGTGGAGGTAAACCATATATCCATCTTTACTTAGACTTAGGTCATGCTTTAGATTTTGCAAAAGCTCTTAAGATTTAGGATCTGAGGTAGTTATTTCCTTTAAGCTATTAACATAAATCCTCACCTCTTATGCATTTCCTCAATCTTTTGTTTTGGATTATAATTCCTAGGTTTCTAATAAAATGTCAACTTCAATAAAATTAATCTCTTCAACTTCAAACATATAAAGGCCAACCATAGGATAGATTGGAATGATCACTAGGCTTCCTAGTATCATGAGCATTTTCTATTGATTCTCTTTGGCTTCAATAATAAGTCTTCTCTTTGAACAATCCCATTCGATTTTCCAATACAAATAATCCTTTGATAGTCTAGCCTTTAAATCTTTGGAAACCTTAATTTCTACATTAATTGAGAGTATTCCTAAGGAATTCCTATTCCTTAGAATGTAATTAACTATGGAGGCTTGCCTCCATAGGGAACTCAATGAACCTAGCTTAATATAAACCCTACTTTACTATTCTAAGTAAAGTAGAGGAAAGATCTCTGGTACATTTGAAGACCCATCATGCTTTACTAGCCCTTATTAAGTGATTCAGTCCATTATAGGGTGATGATTTTATCTTTCAAGATAGTGCATCATACCTTAATGTACATCACTTCAATAAAAACCCCCTAAGATCTATGTGGTGTCCCACCTCCAAAAATAAACACCACAACCCTAAACCCTAAACCCTAAACCCTAAAACCCTAAACCCTAAACCCTAAAACCTAAACACTAAACCTTAAACCCTAAACCCTAATAATATTAAAAAATTAAAGGGAAAAAACCTCACTGCCCAAGCCCTCTCCTCGTGTTCTGGCAATTTTCCTCTCATATTTTTTTTGATGCGCTTGTGATTTTGAATGATTCTCACTGGATTCCTTCTGGAATAGATGACCACTAGCTAATTTCGTATCTTCCTTGGAGTGATGTCACGACTTGTGGGCTTCTTTGATGATTCCAAGGAAAATAAAGATCCTATGGATCCTCGCAGGCATCATCTCCTTGCTTTGGCTACTTGAAATCATTCAAATACATTCTCACTACTAAGGATGGTTGTTCGTGAGTCTAGGAACTTATTTCAACTTATTTTTTAGGCATGCCTACAGTTATCTACTCTGATTTGAATGTGGAAAAGCTTGCTAAGCCATTTGAATTCACTTTGGCTGGAAAGTTTACTCTTCATGCTTAATTTGGAAAACATTCACTCTTTCTTTCATAGTTTGAAACTTTTGCATGCATTTGTGATTAATTGATCCCGCCATATTTTGATTTAGTTGATGAATGATTTGGATTACTCTTGTGTTTTCTCTAGTCGTTATTTTATTTTCAATTCCCAAATGAGGTTAAATGGACTACTATTTGATATTAAGGTAGAATCCCAATTAACTGGTTTGGATTTCTCTCAAGATGTGAATTCATTTCATTAACCATGAATTCCTCTTAATGTCTTATTTATTGATCATTGCAAATTAATCAAGCAACAACTACAAAATCTCATCCTGCTGGATAGAATCTTGTTGAATTGGACATTACCAAAAAGAACCAAAGAAATTTAGTTGGGATCTAAAATTACAATTAAAAGCAAAGAATTGAATTTGAAAATTTCTCTATCTTTTGTTCTTATCCAAAAATCACGGCAGATAATTTTGAATGTTTCATTCTTCAACCTCACCTAAAAGAAAATCCTAAGGAAGCTTTGTTCCTAACCCTGACCACTGTTAAATATAAAAAAACTACTTTGAAAAAAAAGGATTCTTTGAATGTTCCTAATAAGGCTAATTTACTTTTTACTTTTATGAGCAATTGAAGGCTTCTAATGTGAACAATAATAGCTTTTCTAAACTTTTGAATAAGGATTCTATTTCCTCAAATTTGATCTTTGCATCCTTCCTGGCTTTGGTAGATGAAAATGAAGCTTTAATGGAGATCATAAATGAGGAATTTAATATTATGTATCATTCTAATTTAATGGAGAATATGGCTTTAATACCTCATGATAATCAGATTGATAAACTTGATTCCATATTCCAAATTCATGATGATTTAACTTCTCAAAAAGATTTACTTTTATCTAATAATTTGGCTAAAGATGAGGAAGGGTTTGGTGTTCCACTTGCCTTCTTAATAAATCTCCCTCCCTTGCTATTCATGAAGCTCATTTATCTTTAATAAATTCTAGTGTCTTGGAAGAAGGAGAATTCACTTCTCATCAAGAGATTTATCTAAATCTGACTAATGTTGCTAAACCCTTTCGATGATGATTTAAAGGGCAAAGAAAATGGTTTCCAAACTATCTTTCAAAAAAAGAAAAAATGTTAAAAATTTTCCTCAAATTGCCAAGAAACACTAGAGTATGTCCCTCTCTTCTCTTTAATTAACTTTACTCTGCCTCTTTTCTTTCCTTATGTTTAATTTTTAGTTTGGAATGTTAGAGGGATTACCTTCTCTATTCATAACCATATTAGAAATGTTTGTCATCTAATATTTCTTTACTTATTATTCTTGAGCCGCTTATTCATGCTAAAAATTTAACCATAGAATGATAGTTTCAATAAATTTTTCTCTAATGTTAGTAATAAGATTTTGTGTTTTGGAATAACTTTGTAGACATTTCTATTCTTGATGATTTTCATCAAGATGTCGCTCAAATCTCTTATGGGGATTATTATGTTTTGGGCTCTTTTGTTTATGCATCTTGTAATAGATCCGTAGAATTATTCTTTGGGATAACTTGAATAATTTCCACCTATCAATAAACCTTGGTTTTGGTGCTAATTTCAACACTATTTTGTCTCTTAAGTGGTGGTTGCTCTCTAATATTCATTCCATGGAAGAATTTTCCAATTGATCCTTGATTGTAATTTGATATATTTGGTTAAGGGTTCTAATTATACTTGGCAAAACTCTATTTGATAAAGGTTGGACCAAATTTTTTTAATACTCATTAGATTACTCAATGGCCTATTACTTGTCAATAAAAGAACCTTGTCTGATCATGCTCCTTTTGGTTTCTATTAAAGATAATTCTAATAGATTAAAAATGTCTCCTCTTAGATTTGAACATGTGGATTGTGATATTATTTTTTTAATGTTGTGGCTAACAATTTGGAAAAGCTCCTTTACATCGATAATTCTATTATGGGGATAATAGACTTTGGTTTAAGCTTAAAAGACTTAAACAAAATTAGGGTTGGTGGAACAAGCAATATTTTAAAAACTTTTTTATATCAAAGATATGGAAAAAATTGGGATCTTGAAGTCTCATTATGTTTGTTCTTTCTAAGATTATGGAATTGATCATAAAAAGATAAGCTTGTTAATTTTAAAATATGGAAGAGACTTATTGGCCCAAAAGTTTCTAGTAAACACATTATGATGGTGACAGAATACTAGCTATTTCTTTTAGTTAATAAAAGTGACTTAAATAATATTCAAAAGTAAAGATGATAATGGAGATTGGATTATGGAGAATAATGATGGATTTAGTCATTAATTACTTTAAAAAATATTTTAATAAGAGTTGCTTATGAAGCTATTTATAAATCACACTTAATTCTTTCTATTATTACCAATGATGATAATAATTTTCTTACCATTGTGCCTAATGAAGATGAAATTTTTAAAGTTCTTAATAGCATGAACATAGATTCTGTTGCTGGTCTGGAGGGTTTCACTACCCAATTTTTCCAAAAATATCGGTTTCTTATTAAAAATGATTTGATTGAGGATGTGGTTGATTTTTTTTAATGGTAATCCTTTTCCTAGATATTTTTCAAGCACTTCAATTATTTTCATACCTAAGAAAGATAGATTCGACTACTGGAGTGATTTTAGACCTATTAGTCTTTGCACCTTCTCCAATAAGCTAATTTCCAAATATCTTTCCAATAGGCTTAGTCCTTCATAAGATTATCTCTCTCAACCAAATTGGTTTTGTTAGAGGTTGATCTATTTTTGAGAACATTTTACTTGCCCAGGAATTAATTCATGATTTAGATGGTAAGACTAGAGGTGGAAACATTCTTTTCAAATTAGATATTACCAAAGCTTTTGATAATCTCTTGGGATTTCATTTTCCATATTCTAAATTTATTTGGGTTTTCTACTAAATTGTTTTTCTTATTAAAAATTGTATTAATAATTCCTAGTTCATTTGTTTTATGGGAAGCTTTGGGCTTCTTTTCCTTCTTCCCATGGCTTAAGAAAGATCTTTAGCCCTGCTTTATTTATTATTAATATTGATTACTTATCTAGAGCATCAATGAGTTATTCTTAAACAATCATAGTATGTTACAAAACTCTTGGTGGTCTTCTTATTTCACTTAAGCTTTGCATGATTTTATTATTTTTTGTGATGCTTTCATCATATCAAGAACCTCAAGATTTTTTTTAAATAAATTGGTAGAAGTGGTCTTTCTATCAATGATAACAAAAGCTTTTATTACTTCTTCAAGTATCTCCAATAATAACATCAATCAAATCTTAATAATTTTAAACATCAACACTTACCTCTTAAGTACTTTTGTGCTCCCTTCTTTAAAGGTCCAAAATGATCCCAACTTTTTGATGAGTTAATTCAAAAAATTTTAAATAAAATTTCTATTTGGGAATTTCATTTACTTTCCTTTGGTGGTAGGCTCATTATCTTTAAAAGCACTCTCAATTTGATGCCTCTTTATTTGATTCAAACTATTATTCCCACTAATTCTACTCATCAGAATTGATCGCTTGCTCAATAAAATTTTTGTCCATAATTATATTAAAGGAATGCATTGGACTTCCTATATAAATGTTTTGGTCCTTTGGGTAAGGTGGTCTTATTGCAAACCTATTCATGAAGCTATCACTATCTTCTCTCATAAGTTCTGTAGAATTTTAGAAAGAATGATAGTTCTAATTTTATGATGGAAAATATTGCCAAGGTAAACACCCTCTTTGTGCTTATAAAGTTGGTGACCTCCAATTTGGAAAAGGCTTTACTCCATAAAATGATTTGTTGAATCCTTAATATCTTGGGTATTCATTCGGTCTTCTTTCTTTTGGCAAGACAATTGGATTGGCAATGGCTCTATTGACTCCTTCTACACATTTACTTTATCAAAGTTAACTTTTGGCTTAATAACAATTGGAATGAAAATAAACTTGAGAACTACATTCCATTTTTTTGACAAGTTTTGCAACATCTATTCTTTCTAATAAACTAGATCAAATTCTTTTCAAGCTTCTTACAATGACAATTATTCTTAAAGAGGTTTGGAATTTTATTAAAAAATAAACAAAACACCTCTAATGTTTTCATTAAACTTAACAATATATCATTTCTTATTTTATTTTTGCTTGGAGGATTTTAATAACTTCATCCTGTTGATTCCTTGCTCTAGCTTAATGGGTTTTATTTACCTTCTAAGTGCTATTGTTGCTTTCATATTGAAAATGTTAATCATGTTTTGTCAATGATGCTATTGCTTCCAAACTTTGGATATGGTATGATGATTTATTTAACACTAACTAATTTCACCCTCTTCATTATATCAACTTCTGAAGTTTATTTTCCATAAACTTTGAAAGGTCATATCAAAGTTTTAATTACTATTACCATTATTTGGTCCATTGGATAGTGATGCTAAATAGCATAGTATCCCTGATCCTGGACTTGCTAGAACTAAAGAAAAATTCATGTTTTGCTTAATGCAAATTTAATTAGTAATCTTCACTTTAGAGGTTATAAATTTGTTAAAAATTGGTATCATTTTCATGATGATCCTTCCTACAAGAGTATTTGGATTATACATTTGATTAAACCTAAAGATAATTTTATTAACATTGATGGTTCTGTTTCCCCAAACAAATATGGTCAGGTACTATTATTTATGCTTTTGCTACCCCTCAAAGCTTGTTCAATTATTTATGGACTCATTGTTAACTTTGTTGATATTTGTTAAGCAAAGGCCTTTTAATATTTGATTTGATGCTCGCCTATTACTTGATATGCTCAACAATAATAAAATGGGATTTTGACTTATTTTATTTTAGTCACACTAAAAGCTTCTTTCATGGTTTCTATTTTTCACAATCTTCCCTCTTTTCACATATGGCTTTGTCTATTGGTTGGTTTTGTTGATTGACTAGGCTGGTTCGCTATTTTGGCTGGCTGGGTTGGTTGGCCGGGTGGATGTGTTGGTTGTGTTTGATGGTTGGGTTTCTACTACTCTGGGTTGGTTATCTCTTGGAACTTTTTTCCTTTATTTTTGTTCCCAGTTTGGGTGTCAATTTCTCTGCTACTCTAATTTCTCCTACTGCTCATCCTGTTAGCTGCTGGTCTGGGTTATTTTATTGGTTATTTTGTTGGTGGAGGATATGAACTCTTGTGGTTTTTTTGGTCCTGTGTTAGGACTTGTTGTTCGGGGTTGGCTTGAGGGTTTTGTAGTCGCTATCTTGCCTTGGATGCTTGTGTCATGACTTGGGATTTATGTTGGCTGTTGGTATTGACTCCATATGGTTTATTTAGCTCTCCTTGTTTCCTGATATTTGCCTCTTGGTTGGTGGTGGTGGATTGTTCTTTGGTTGCCTTGGTGGTGGTTTTGATGGTAATTTCTGGATGCCCTCTTGGCCTCTCCATACTATGGCTTTCCTCTCTCTAGTGCTGCTTATCTCCAACTATTTTGCTATTTGGGTGAAGGTTTTTCCCTTGGATTTGGATTGCTAGTGCTCTAGAGATAGTCGTTGGTTGTTGTTTTGCCTTTGAGACTATTTTGCTCGATTGTGTTGTTCCCCCTATTTATGTGACTGCCACTTTTCGTGTTTCTCTTCTTATTGGTGGTGGCTTCGGTGGAGTTACTGCTTGGTTTATTTTAGCTTGACCACTAATCCTATTATAACTTCTGGGATGTTGGCTTTAAGGTTCATTAGTTGTGGGTTTTGGTTGGGTTGGTTATTGGCTATTATGGTTGTTTTTTTTATTTATTTGTGGAACCGATCACTATGGACTATTTTGCCTTGGATGGTTGCTTATATTAGGTATGCTAGCTATGATGGCCTTGATGTTTCCCTATATCTTCTTTCTGGTTGGTAGCATGCATATGATTGTAACTCTTCTCATAAAGTTTGGATGCTCATATGTATTATTTCCCCTAGAGATTATCTTAACTAAGTCTAGGCCTTCTCTTTCTCAACTCTTTCTAAATTGTTTACTTTATCTTTTTCCTTTGAGCTATGACCATTGCCTTTGTAGTGTTTTGCAGATTTCTTTTGTAGGTTGGAACTTCACAAATGGAATGATCTTTACTTAGTCAACTCAAGTACTGTTGATGTGGATCTTGCTTATCTTGACTTCTCAAAGGGATCATGAGCTGCTGCTGACTAGTCTTTTTACTACTTTCTTGAGTTATATTAGTCTTATTTTGTGTCTTTTCTCATTTGCTTTTAAGGTGTTGTATTTTCTCTTTAATTTTTTTTCCATTGTACTTAAATGGGGTTTAGCTCTTTAGGTTTGTTGTAGCTGTAAGTAGAACTTGAGCTTTACTCCTTTTAAGGACATTGTATCCCTTATTTTATGGTAATAAAATTTAACTTTCCCTTTAAAAAAAAACCTAAACACTAAACAAACCCTAAACCCTAAACCCTAAATCATAAAAAAAAGCTAAAACCTAAACCTAAACTAAATAAAACTTAAAAATAAAATAAATAATAAAACCTAAATCAAAATATAATAAAAAATAAAATAAATTCAAAACCTTAACTAAAACCTAAACCTAAACCTAAACCTAAAAAGAAAATAAAAAAATAAAAAAAACTAAACTAAAATTAAATAAATAAAAACATAAACTAAACTAAAAAAAAACCTAAATAAAATAAAAACTAAATAAAAACCTAAACCTAAAAAATAAACCTAAAAATAAAAAATAAATAAAACCTAAACCTACAATAAAAATAAAATAAACCTAAACCTAAACTAAAATAAACTAAACTAAAATAAATAAAACCTAAACCTAAACCTAAAATAAACTAAATGTAAACCTCAACCTAAACTAAATAAAATAAAATAAACTAAAAATAAACCTAAACCTAAACTAAAAAATAAAACCTTAAAATAAACTTTAAATAAACATAAAACCTAAACCTCAAATAAAATAAAAACCTAAACCTAAACTTAAAATAAAAAATAAAACCTAAACCTAAAAATAAAATAAAAATAAAAATAAACTAAAAAATCATCTTAAACCTAAACCTAAAGCTTAAAAAAAAAGTAAAATAAAAACCTAATTAAAATAAATAAACCTAAACTAAATAAAAATAAAAATAAACCTAAAAAACTAAATAAACCTAAACATACAATTTACTTAATTAAAAAAATAAAAAAATAAAAAAATAAAACACAAATAAAACCCCTAAACACAAAACCTACAACCCTAAACCCTAAACCCTAAATCCCAATCCCTAAACCCTAAATAAAACCCTAAAACCTAAAACCAAAACCTAAACTAAATAAATAAACCCAAAAAAATAAAATAAATAAAAACCTAAACATAAATAAAATAAAATAAAATAAAACCAAACTAAAACCAAACTAAACCTAAACCTAAACCTAAACCTAAAAATAAAATAAAATAAAATTAAAACTAAACTAAAATAAAATAAATAAAACCAAACTAAACTAAAAAAAATAAACCTAAAATAAAAAACTAAATAAAAAAACTAAATGTAAAATAAAATAAAATAAACTTAAAATAAAGTAAAATAAAACTAAATAAAACCTAAACCTTAAAATAATCCTAAAATAAATAAAAAAAAAATAAAACCTAAACCTAAACCTAAACTCTAAACCCAGCAAAATAAAGTAAAACCCTAAACCCTAATCTTAAAAATAAAAAAACAAAACCTAATCCTAAAACATAAAATAATAATAAAACTAAATTAAAAAGTAAAATTAAACAAAAAAGATAAAAGAAACCCTAAAAAGATAAATAGCCTAAAATAAATAAACTAAATTAAACAAAGGAATTAAAATAAACCTAAATAAAGAAAATAAAATAAATTACAATAAATAAAAATAAATATAAATAAATGTAAACCTACTAGTTTACATAATTAAAAAAACCCTAAACTTAAAATAAACCATAAACCCTAAACCCTAAAAAACCTTAAACCTTAAACCCTAAACCCTAAACTCTAAACCCTAAACCCCAAAAAATCATAAATCGTAAACCTTAAACCCTAAAACTAACCTACAACCTAAACCATAAACCCTAAACCCCCCTACAACCCTACACCCGAAGCCTTAAACCCTACACCCTAAACCCTAAATCATAAACTAAACCCTAAACCCTCAAAAGCCTAAACCCTAAATCCTAAACACTAAACCTAAACCCTAAACCCTAATCCTAAACTTTAAACCCTAAACCCTAAACTCTAAATCCTAAACTTATTTTTACTTTTTTTCCTGAGCTGGGTTATGTTTTTGACCTCTAGCTTTTGGGTTAGCATGGTGGTTCTTATTTTTCTAGCTTAGGTTGGCTTGGTTTTTTCAGCCTATTGGCTACTGTCTTTTCTACCTTGTTACTCTAGTTGCTGGTGGGTGAGATGGTTTCTGCTCTGGCTTTATTCTTTTTTCTACACTAGTTGGTTTGTTGGATCTTCTCTTTAAATCAAATTACTTTTTACTGGTTTTTCATGGTTGGATGGGTGGCCTTCCTAGTGGGAAATGTTGTTGGTTGTTGCCTTTCTAGGCCTTATTTTGGAGAATTTCTTGGCTACTATTTTGGGTTTGCCTCCCAATTCCTTGTTGTTTATTGTTGGATGCTTCTTTTGCCTTGGTTTTGTATTTGGCAATTCTCTTAGGATTAACCTTTGATGGGTGCATTATTTTCAACACATGTTGTGTTGTTATTTGCTTCATGTCAGTTTAGTCTTAGTTGCTGGGGTTGTTTGGTTTTTTGGTAGGTCCTACCTAGCTACTGTTGTTGCTTTTCTATGGTTGTTGTGCTTCTTTTGGACCTCTGTGTGGTGCTTTATTGGTTTTGCTTTTCCTTGGTTGCAAGGGATGCTTCCTTTATTGGTTACATATGATGGGATGTTCTCTGGTGGTTGCCTTATGGCTATTTTACTTAGCTAGTTTGGTTGGAGGACTTTTAGTTGTCCTTAGAATCTTGGTTAGTTGGTTTTTCCTTGTTGGTCTTTTCCTTCTTCTTGGACAATTTGCGTTGGAGCCTTTTGTTGTCTTTGGACAAACCTTTATTGATCTTTTGGATTGGACTTTTGGTTTTGGTGGTTGGTCGTTTTCCCCCTTTTTGTGATTTGTTTTGTCTTGGTGATTTTGCTTCTGACTTATGTTTCCTTCAATTGATCATCTCATTTTTGAGCTATTTAGTCATTTGTGGTTGCTCACCCTAGTTTGGCTTGGTGACTACTACTTGTTGGGACTTTGGCTTGAGGGCTCCTATCTTAGTTTGGTAGCTCTTTCTCTATTAATTGGCATGGGTTTGGTGCTTGCTGACGGTTGGTTCTAGTTTTCCATAGTTTGAGCTTGGATGGGTATCTGGATAATGGTTGTTGTTGGTGTTCTGACTTGGTTCTAGCCTCTCTTTGGGTTATTGTGATGATTCTATTGTGGTTTTTGTTTAGTGGTTTGGTTGGTAGTTGGTTGCTAACCAGTTGCTCTTTGTTTAATGGTGCAAGATCTAGAACTCTGGGCTGGCCTTGGATGTTTGCTTATATCAGGTATGCTGGCTATGAAAGTTTTGATATTACTCACCTCTTCTATCTGGTTGGTATCATTACATATGATTGTAACCCTTCTTTATGAAGTTTGGAAGCTCATATGTATTGTTTCCCCTTGAGATGACCCTAAATGAGCCCGAGCCTTCTCTTTCTCAGCTCTCTCATTTCCTCTCTTCATCCTAATCCTTTTTAGCTATGACTTTTGCCTTTGTAGTGTTTTGCAAATTTCCCTTACTAGTTGGAACTTTACAGAGGGAGTGGTCGTTACTCAGTCAACCCAAGTGTTGTTGTTGTGGATCTTGTTTATCTTGCTTTCCCAAAGAAATCATGAACTACTTTTTCGCTGTTGTATTTGCTCTTTTGTTTTTTTTTTCTAATGTACTTAGATGGGAATTCAGCTCTTTAGGTTTCTTGTAGCTCTAAGAGCAATAGAATTTTAGAGCTTTACCCCTTTAAGGACATTGTATCTTTTCCTTTATGGTAATAAAATTCTAACTCCTCCCCACCCCCCACCCACAAAAAAAACCCCAAACTTTAAACCCCAAAACCCTAAACCTTAAACCCTAAACCCTAAACCCAAACCCTAAACACTAAACCTAAACCCTTAACCCTAAACCCTAAACCCTAAAACACTAAACTCTAACCTACACTAAATATCAATACTAACCAAATGGAAAACCCTATTGCTCCACATTCTCCTTCTAAACATTGGCCCTCATCCTTCATTTGCTTATTTTGTTAATCACTTTGTATCCTTTACTCTTTTCCGGATGTAGGTATTTACTCCATGAAGCTCTTTGATAAGTTTATTCCCTTTAAACCCTGTAACTTTTTGTGGCAATAAAATTTCCCTTATATGGGCTTTCCCAAAAAAAATCATAAAAACTAAACTAACACTACACCTAAAATCTAAACCAAAACTAAGCACTTAACCTAACAAACCTTAACCTAAACCAAACCCTAAACTTAAACCTAAAGTAACTAAATAAATTAAAAAAATAAACCTAAACATTAAAACCTAATAAACCAAAACCTAAACCCTAAGAATAGGCAAAACTTTGATGACAAAAACATCATTATCAACCAGGCTCAGTCTTAGATTTGGTGGTGGAGTCGATGGTGGAGGCAGTGGTTATCACAGTGGCCGTGGGGGCTCTGGAGGTGTTGGTGGATATGGAGGTGGTTGTCGGGCGATGGTGGTTATGGAGGCAGGAGGCGGCGGAGGTTATAGTGGTGGTGGCGGAGGGAGATCGAGATATCATGATGGATCCCACTACTGAGGGTGGTTTGATGGGAACTAGAGAAACTAGAGAATGGTCGATCAAATCTACTACTTATGGAACTGTTTCTTTATAATAGAGATAGTTCTAGTTATATAGGGTTTTTGATTTGCTCTATGCGTGCTCAATTGTGATCTATGTTATCTCTTCTGGCTTAGAAAACTTGGTGTGTTACTTGGTTGATGAAATCTAAAGAAGAAATGTTGAATGAATTTGTTCCTAAAAAAAGATTCAAAAACCTAAACCCTAAACTAAAACTTGAACCCTACACTAAATAAAACCCCAAACCTGAACCTAAACCACGAAACCCTAAACCCTAAATCTTAAACCTAAACCTAAACCCTAAAACCAAATAAACATTAAACCCAAAAAACTAAAAAAACCCTAAACCACTAAACCCTAAAATAACAAAACCCTAAACCCTAAAAAAAAAATAAAACCTAAAATAAACTAAATAAAACCTAAAAATAAAATAAATAAAAAATCTTAAACCAAAATAAATTAAAATAAAAATAAAATAAAAACCTAAACTAAACTAAATAAAAAAAATAACATAAAATAAAAAACCTAAATAAATTAAAATAAATTAAAACCTAAAACCTAAAATAAATAAAATAAAATAAACCTAAACTAAATTAAAATAAAACTAAGCTAAAATAAAACCTAAACTAAACCTAAAATAAACTAAACCTAAACTAAAACCTAAAATAAAAAAAAATAAACTAAAATAAATCTAAACCTAAACTAAAAATAAAACTTAAAATAAATCTAAAATAAAACCTAAACCTAAAGAATAAAATAAAAACTTAAACATAAACCTAAAAAAAAATTAAAACTTAAACAAAATAAATAAAATAAAAATAAACTAAACTTAAAATAAACCTAAACCTAAAAACTAAACAAAAAAAAAAACCTAAACTAAAATAAACAAACACAAAATAAAATAAATAAACTAAATAAAATAAAAATAAAATAAAATAAATAAATAAACCTACGTTGGTTTATATAATTTAAAAAAAATAAAATTAATAAAAATGAAATAAAGAAACCCCTAACCCTAAACCTAAACACTACTTAAAAAAACCACAAACTAAACCTATAACCCTAAACCAGACCCCAAACCCAAACCCTTAACCAAAACTATGCCACTCTAAACCCTAAACACCTAAAATCTAAATAACTAAATAAAACCTAAAAAATAAAATAAAAACTTAATCCTAAATGAATAAAACCTAAACTAAAACCTACTAAACTTAAAAAATAAAATAAAAATAAAAATAAAACTAATGTAAAATAAAATAAATTAGAACCTAAACTAAACTAAAAATAAAATACCTAAAAATAAAAACCTAAATAAAATAAAAAATAAATGAAATAAAATTTAACAAACCTAAAATAAAATAAACTAAAACTAAATAAAATCCTAAACCTAAAATAAATAAAAATAAATAAAAATGAACAAAAAAAATGTAAACCTAAAATAAACAAAATAAAATAAACTAAACTAATTAAAATAAACTAAACTAAAATAAATAAAACCAAAAAAATAAACATAAAATAAACCTAAAAACTAAATATAATAATAAATTAAAAAAATAAATCTAAACTTAAATTTTTTACCTAAAATAAACCTAAAATAAAACCCAACATAAACTTAAAAATATAATAAAACCTACACCTAAACCTAAAAATAAAAAATAAAACCTATACCAAAAATAAAATAAAATAAAACTACTAAAAAATAAACATAAACCTCAACCTAAACCTAATAAAATACTAAAATAAAAACCTAAACTAAAATAAATAAACTAAACTAAATAAAATAAAAATAACTTAAATAAAAATAAAAAAAAATAACATGAACTAAGATAAAATAAAAAATTAACTAAATAAACTCAATAAACTTAAAGTTTAATTTAAAAAAAAACCTAAACCACAAAAACCCTACAAACCTAAACCCACAAACCCTAAACCATTTAAAATCATAAACCCTAAAACCATAAACCCTAAACTAACCTAAACCCTAAACCCAAACTCTAAACCCTAAACCTCCAAAACCCAACCCTAAACCCTAAACCTAAACCCACAAACCCTAAACCCTAAACATATTTTCACTTTGCCTAGGTTGGCTTGGTTTTTTTTTTGGCACGGTGGTTTCTTTGTCTTCTTTACTTTTTTTTTGGGGTTGCCTCCCAATTCCTTATTGTTTATTGTTGGATACTTCTTTTTCTTTAGTTTTGTGTTTGTTATTCTCCTAGGATTAGCCTCTATTAGGTCTATTGTTTGGAGCATATTTTGTGTTGTTATTATACTTCACCGGGTTAGACTTTATTGTTTTTTTGGAAGTTGCTATTGATTTTGTATGGTGGTTGTGCTACTTTTGGACCTTTGTTGTGTGGTACTTTGTTAGTTTTTTGCATTTCCTTGGCTATTGGGGATTCTTCCTTTGTTGGTTACTTATGATGGGCTATTCTCTGGTGGTTGCCTTATGGCTATTTTACTTAGCTGGTTTGGTTGGAGGACTTTTAGTTGTCCTTGGAATCTTGGTTGCTTGATTTTTTCCTTGTTGGTCTTTTCCTTCTTCTCGGATAATTTGTTGGAGCCTTTTGTTGTGCTTGCTAAACCTTTGTTGGTCCTTTTGGATTGGACTTTTTGGTTTATGGTCGTTGGTGGCTACCTTTAGCCCCATTTTGTGTGGTTGTTTTATCTTCTGGTGATTTGCACTGGTTGCAGCTTATGTTTCCTTCAGTTGATGGTTTCATTTCTGAGCTATTTAGTCATTTGTGGTTGCTCACCCTAGTTTGGCTTGGTGATTTCTACTTGTTGGGACTTTGGCTTGAGGGCTCCTATTTTGGTTTTGTTGGCTATTTCTCTATTAATTGGCATTGGTGTGGTGCTTGTTGATGGTTAGTTCTACTTTTCTCTGGTTTGGAGCTTAGATAGGTATTGGATAATGGCTATTGTTGGTGTTCTGACTTGGTTCTAGCCTCTCTCTGGGTTTTTGTGATTAGTCTATTGTGGTTTTTGTTTGGTGATTTGGCTGGTAGCTAGTTGCTGGCTGGTTGCTCTTTGTTTAATGGTGCAATATCTAGAACTCTATGAACTGTTGGCCTTGGATGTTTGCTTATATCAGGTATGCTGGTTATGATAGGTTTGATGTTACTCACCTCTTCCATCTAGTTGGTAGAATTACATACGATTGTAACCCTTCTTTATGAAGTTTGGATGCTCATATGTATTATTGCTCCTTGAGATGACCCTAAATGAGCCTAAGACTTCTCTTTTTTAGCTCTATCCTTTTCCTTTCTTCATCCTTATCCTTTTTAGCTATGACTTTTTCCTTTGTAGTGTTTTGTAAATTTCTTTTACAAGTTGGAACTTTACAGAGGTATTGGTCATTACTCAGTCAACCCAAGTGTTGTTGCTGTCGATCTTGTTTATCTTGCTTTCTCAAAGGAATCATGAACTACTGCTGACTCATCCTTTTACTATTTTCAAGATTAGTTTTAGTCTTACTCTGTGTCTTTTTCTCTTATGAATTTTATCTATTGTATTTGCTATTTTGTTTTGTTTTCTTTTTCTAATGTGCTTAGATGGGGGTTTAGCTCTTTAGGTTTCTTGTAGCTCTGAGAGCAGTAGAATTTTTGAGCTTTTCCCCTTTTAAGGACATTATATCTTTTCCTTTTATGGTAATAAAATTCTAACTTTCTAAAAAACAAAATCGTAAACCCTAAACCCTAAACACTAAACAAATGCTAAATCTAAAACCACAAACCCAAACCCTAAACCACAAAACCTAAACCCAAAACCAAAACCTGAACCTAAACCTTAAAACCTAAACACTAAACCCTAAACCCTCAAAGCATAAAACCTAAAACCTAAAACCTAAAACCCTAAACCATAAATAATAACCCTAAACCTAAATCCGAAGTAATGAAATAAATTAAAAAAATCTAAACCTAAGAAACCTAAACTAAACCTAAACCTAAGAATGGGAAATGATATGAACTACACAATCAGGGCTTAGTCAAGATCTGGTGGTGGAGGTGAGGCAAGGTTATTGCAATGGTGGTGGGGATAGTGCTTGGTGGATATGGAGGTGGTGGTCGGAGCACTAGTGGTTATTAAGGCAGGAGGAGCGACGGAGGTTACAGCCATGATGGTGGAAGAGGAAGAGATCGGGGATATGATGGTGGATCCCACTACTCGAGAGGCTGGGGTGGTTTTGATGGGAATCGAAGAAATTGAAGAACGGTCTATCCGATCTGCTACTTATGGAATAGTGTCTTTACAGTAAAGACTGTTATACTTATTTTGGGGTTTTGATTTGAAATATGTGTGCTCAATTTTGATCTATATTGTCTCTTATGTAGAAAACTTGGTGTGCTACTTGGTTGATGAAATCAAAAGAAGAAATGTTGAATGTAAATTCATTCTATTAAAAAAGAACCAAAACCTAAACCCTAACACATAAAACCTAAACCAAACCCCCTAAACCTAAACCCACCACAACCACCTAAACACAAACCTAAACCCTAAACTAAACCCTAAACCACACCCTAAACCATAAATCTACAAACCTAAACCCCAAAGCTAAACCTAAACTAAATACTAAAATAAAATAAATAAATAAACTACCAAGATAAAATAAAACTAAACTAAAACCTAAACCTAAACCTAAACATATAAACCTAAAAAATAAAATAAAATAAAACTAAACTAAATTAAATAAATAAAAAGCTAAATAAACTAAAAATAAAACTCAAAACTAAATATAAATGATAAAAATATAAATAAAATAAAATAAAACTAAACCTAAACCTAAAAAAACCTAAATAAAATAAAATAAACCTAAACTAAATAAACTAAACTAAAATAAATAAAATAAATAAACCTAAACCTATTAAATTGATAAAATAAAACTAAAATTAAATAAAAAATAAACAAAAAATAAAGCAAAAATAAAAACCTAAAACTTTATCTAAATAAAATAAATAAAAACCTAAACCAAAAAAAAAAAACCTAAAATAAAATAAAAAATAAAAAAGCTAAAAAAATAAACATAAACTAAAAACCTAAAATAAGATAAAATAAATAACCTAAAAATAAATAAAATAAAAAAATAAATAAACTAAAATAAATATGAAAATAAACCTAAATAAAAATAAAAAAAATAAACAAACTAAAATAAAAAATAAACTAAAACATAAACCTATGGTTTACTTGGTTAAACCTAAAAAATAACCATACCCTAACCACAAAACCTAACCCGGACCCTAGGCCCTATACTAAAACCATAATAGATCTTACCAACCCTACCAATCTGAGCCCTAGGCCACAGGCCCTAAACTGACCCAAGCCAACCCCACCCCCTGACCCTAGGCCCTAAACCCTGACACTCCTGACCCTAGGCCAGCCTGACTTCCAGCCCTGACCTGGGCCACTGACCCACCTAGAGCCCTGGGCCAAACCTGGCCCTCAGGCCAACAGGCTGAGGCCTTGACCCCAACTGGGCCACAGGCCCTGAGCTGGCCCTGTCATGGGCCCTGAGACCTGGGCCACAGGCTGACCCTGGGTGGGCCACCCAGACCTAGGCCCACGGGCCCTGGGCCAAACCATAGATCAGCCCTGGGCTTGAGACCAGGCCCACATGCTGACCTGGGCCCTGGGCCACCAAACCATGGGCCCTGAGGCTGGGCCTGGGCCCTGGGCCTACCTGGGCCCTGACCATGCTGGGCCACAAGACCCTGGGCGCTAAATAGATAAGATGATAAGACTAAATAAAACCTAAACCTAAAAATAAACCTAAATGTGCCTAAAAGGCTTAAACCCTACTAAAAAACTAAACCTAAAGATAAAAGTAAGATAAACAAAATAAAGCCTGAGAAAAAAATAATACTAAAATAAACCTAAACCTAAACCAGATCAAAAATATAAATAAAGATAAACTAAATAAACCTGGCTGACTAAAATAAAACCAAAAATAAACCTAAAAGACACAAAACCTAAAATAAAAATAAACCTGACTAAAATAAAATAAAATAAAATCTAAACCAAAATAAAATAAAAATAAAACTCAAAAAAATATAAACCTAAACTAAAAAATAAATCTAAAATAAATAAATTAAATTAAAATAAAATTAAAATAAACTCAAATAAATAAAGATAAACTACAAAAACTAAAAAACTTCATTTGCTTGATTTAAAAAAACTTGGAACCCCACCACCACTAGCCCTAAACCTGGGCCCTAAACCTGAGCCTACCCTGACCCTGAGCCAGGCCCTGGGCCCTGGGCCTACCCTGGGCCCTGACCCAAACCTGAGCTAAACTGGGCCACACTACCACTAAACCTTAACCAGCCATGACCCCCCCACAAATCTAGCCACCAGCCAGGCCTAAAATAGATAGCCTGAAAGGCCCTAAACCTAAACCTAAACTATAAAGATAAAATAAATAAATACTTAAGATAAATAAAAAACTAGATAAAATAACAGTAAAACCTAAATAAAATAAAACTACTAAATAAAATAAACTGACCTAAAATAAAATAACCTAATAAATAAAAAATAATACTAAAAAAAATATATATACAAATAACATAAACTCTAAATAAACTAAATAAATAAACTGAACCTAAACTAAAAAATAAAGATAAAGATAAAACTAAAAATAAACTTAAGCATAAACTAAAATAAAAGATAAAAATAATAAATAAAATAACCACAAACCTAAATAAATAAAAGAAAAAAAACTTAAACCTAATAATAAAATAAAACTAGGCCTAAAAGATAAAATAAAACTAAACTAAACCTTTGCAAAATAAAGTAAAAATACTAAACTAAAACAAATAAACTAATAAAATAAAAAGATAAAAACACCTAAATAAAAGATAAATAAGATAAAACTAAATAAACCTAACTGGGGTTTGTAGTTTAAAGAAATAGGGACTAGGCCCAAACCTGAGCCACTAGACCCACAGACTAGGCCCAGACCTGCCCTGGGCCTAAGCCAGGCCCCAACCCCACTAGGCCCTAGTAAACCCTAGGCCTTGGACTCTGGCCACAAGTGAAACATAGATCCTAGGCCAAAATCTGAGCCATAAAACCCTGGCTCACAGGCAACCCTAAGGCCCTGAGCCAGAGCTGACACTGGGCCCTGAGGCCCAAACCCCAGGCCCTGACCCTGACACAGGCCCTGAGCCCTAAACACTGGTTTGCTATGTGAAATGTGGAAAATAAAAAATAAAAATAAAGAAAAAACTAACCCTAAACCCTAAAACCACCACTAACCAAAACCCAAACCCTAAACCTTGGATACAGCCTAAATCTGAGCCCTAAACCCCCAGACCTTATAAGCCCTAAACCCTAAACCCTAAAAAATCTAAACCTGAAAACCTAAACTAAATAAAACCTAAAATAATAAACAAAATTAAATCTAAATAAAATAAAGAAAATAAAATAAAATAAAACCTAACTAAAACCTAACCTAAACTAAACTTAGCATAAAATAAAATAAAATAAAACTAAAGATAAAATGAATAAAATGTAAACTAAACAAAAAATAAAATAAATCTAAAAAATAAAACCTAAAATAAAACTAAATGTAAAATAAAATAAAATAAACTTAAAATATAATAAAATAAAAACTAAATAAAAACCTAAACCTAAAAATAAACCTAAAAATAAAGCCTAAAAATAAATAAAAAATAAAACCTAATCCTTAAAGTAAAAAAAAAAAACCTAAAATAAACAAAATAAAATAAACCTAAACCTAAACTATAGTAAATTAAGCTAAATTAAATAAAACCTAAAACTAAAAAAATAAACTAAAAACTATAAACTAAATATAATAAAATAAAGTAAAATAAAACCTAAACTAAAATAAAACTTAAAATAAACCTAAAACCTAAACCTAAAAATAAAACAAAAAGCTAAAATAAACATAAAACTAAACTGGACCAAAATTAAAATAAAATATAACCTAACTATAAAATAAACTAAAATAATTAAACTAAATTAAAAAAAAATATAAATAAAATAAATAAAATAAAATAAATAAACTAAAAATGTAAACTTGGTTTGCTTAATTTAAAAAAAAACCAAAACTTAAAATAACCCTAAAACAAACCACAAAAACTGCTGAGACCTACCACAAACCCTAAATCAGCCCTAAAACCTAACCAGACTAACACTAAAATAACCCCACAACCCTGGCCAAACCTGATCCTAAATCCTGAGCCACCCAAACCCCACCTTACCACACCCTAAATCTTATCTTAACACTTACCACAACCCTAGGCCTAAATCTGACCCTACCCTACCACCACTAACTAAGTGACTAGGCATGAATATAAAATACTAAATAAAATAAAAAATAAATAATAAAATAAAATAAAATAAAATAAAATAAATTAAATGCACTAAAATAAATAAACATGAATAAATAAACAAACTAAATAATAAAATAAACCAAAATAAAATAAAAAATAACATAAACTAAATAAATAAAATAAAAATATAAACTAGATTTAATTAATTTAAAACCCTAAACCCTAAACCATAAAACCCCAAACCATAAAACCTAAACCTAAAAGTAAAATAAAAATAAAACCCTAAAGAATCATGAAATAAATAAACTAGACTAAATAAAATATATGCCCTAAACCTAAACAAATTAAATAAAAAAACTAAACTAAAAAAAAAAATAAAACCTAAACCTCAAAAGTAAAATAAAATAAATCTCTAAATAAACATGAAATAAATAAACTAAATAAAATAAAATAAATAAATAAATAAAAAAAAATAAATCTAAATAAACTATAACCTATGGGTTTGAATTTAAAAAAAATAACCCTAAACCACCACCAAAAATCCTAAACCATAAAGCCCTAAACTCTAAACCACTGCTCTAAACCTGACTCTAAACTCTAGGCCCTAAAACCTGACCCACCCAAATCTAACCCAAACCCTTAAACCCTAAAAACCACAATGTTAAACCACCAACCAAACCCTGATCCCTAAACCCTACCCAAACCCTAAACCAAACTGGTTTGCTTAATATATAAATATAAAGAAAATGAAAATATAAAAACCATAAACCAAAAACTAACCAAAATAAACCACAAAAATAAAATAAATAAAATAAATTAAATAAACTAAAATAAATAAAATGAAATAAATAAACTAAACTAAATAAAATAAAATAAACCTAAAATAAATAAATAATAAATAAATAAAAATAAAATAAATAAAATAAATAAACTAATCGGTTTGCTTAATTTTAAAAAAAACCCTAAACAAATCCCCAACCTAGGCTCTGACCATCTGAACTGACAAACAGGCCTAAACCCCAAACAAACCCTGACCTACCCAAACCCTGAGCCCACCAAAACCTAAACTATAAAAATACAAACCCTAAAAACTAAATCCTGAACCATAAAATCATAAAACCATGAGCCTAAAACCCACAAAACCAAGCCACAGCCACCCTAAACCTGAGCCTTGGATCCTAAACTACAAGCCCTACCCTAAACCCCAAACCCTGGCTGACCTAAACCCTGAGCCCTAGGCTCAAAACCTAAAACCTAAATAAAATAAAAAAAATGTAAACCTAAATAAATTAAAAAAATTAAATAAAATAAAAACCTAAACTAAAACCTAAACATAAACCTAAACCTAAAAATAAATAAAAAAATATAAACTAAACTAAAATAAAATTAATAAAAAACTAAACCAAATTAAAAAATAAAATAAACATAAAAATAAAAAATACAAATAAAATAAAACTAAACATAAAATAAACTAAAATTCAATAAAATAAAACCTAAATAAAAAACTAAACATAAAAATAAAATAAAATAAACCTAAAATTTAATAAATAAAACCTAAATAAAAAACCTAAACCTAAAAATAAACCTAAAAATAAAACCTCAAAATAAATAAAAATAAACCAAAATACTAAAAAAAAAAAACTAAAACTAAATTAATAAAATAAAATAAACCTAAACTATAATAAATTAAACTAAAATAACTAAAACCTAAAACTAAACCTAAATTAAATTAAAATTAAACCCTAAACTAAATAAAATAAACTAAAATAAACCTAAATTAAAAAAAAACCAAAAAAATAAACCTAAAAAAAAATAACATAAACCTAAAAAATAAAATAAAAAATAAACTCTAAAAAAATAAATATAAGACTAAACCTAAACCTAAAAAAAGATAAATAACCTAAACTAAATAAATAAATGAAAATAAATAAATGATAAAATAAATAAAATAAACTAAATAAAATAAAAAAATAATAAAATAAATAAAATAAACTAAATAAACCTAAACCCTTTACTTAATTTAAAAAAAAACCCTAAACCCTAAATGCTAACCCCTTAACCCAAAATGCTAAACCCTTAAAATGCTAAACTTACCCAATAAAAAAAAATAAACTTAAAATAAATAAACTAAATTAAAATAAATAAAACAAAATAAATAAAAGAATAAACCTAAACTTAAATAAATAAAAATAAACTAAATAAGCTACATAACCTAAAACCTGGGTTGCTTAATTTAGAAAAACCCTAAACTCTAAATCCTAAACCTAAGCTAAACCCTAACCCAACCTGAGCCACTAAACCCTAAACCCTAACTGAGCCCTAAACCATAAACCTAAACCTAGGCCACTACTTTAACTCTAAACCCCACCTAAAACTAAACCCTAAAAACCTAAACCACTGAGCCCACTAACCTACTTTACCCTTAAACTAAATAAAAAAATATAATAAGATAAAATAAAATCTAAAACCTTAACCTAAACTAAACCTAAAATAAAATAGATAAAAAATTAAACTAAAATAGATAAATAAAAAACCTAAACTAAACTAAAAAAATCAAATCCTAAAATAAAAAACCTAAATAAAATAAAGCTAAACTAAAAAAATAAAATGAACCTAAGATAAATAAAGTAAAACTAAATAAAAAAACTATAAAATAAACCTAAATAAACTAAAAAAATGAAATAAAACATAAACTTAAAAAAACTAAACCTAAACCTAAACTAGAAACTAAACTAAAATAAATAACACTAAACTAAACTAATCTAAAAAAAACTAAATAAATAATAAACTATAAACAAAAAAATAAACTTAACCATAAACTAAATAAAATAAAATAAAAATAAACCTAAACCTAATATAAACCCAAAATAAAATAAGACTAAACTTAAAATAAAATAAAACCTAAACTAAAGTAAAATAAAATAAAACTAAGCTAAAATAAAACCTACACCTAAAAAATTCTAAAAATAAAAACCTAAACTAAAATAAATAAACCTAATAAATAAACTAAACTAAATAAAATTAAATAAACCTAAATAAAATAAAATAAAATAAAAAATAAAAAAATAAACTAAATAACTAAACCTAAACTTGCCAATTTTGTAATTTTTAAAAACCTAAACCTAAAATACTCTACAAACCTAAACTCTGAGCTCCCAAATCTACTAAAACCATAAACCCTGAGCCAGGCTCACAACAGGCCCTGAGCCTAAACCACAAATCTTAAAGCTCAAAACCTAACCTAAAGGCTAAAATAGGCCCTAAACCCTAAAACCTACTGGTTTGCTTAATATAAAATGATAATAATGTAATAATAATAATAATAATAATAATAATAATAACCAAAAAGATCCAAAACCCTAAAATAACCCCTAAAACACAAACACTAAACATTAAACCCTGACCCTAAACACTCTGTGAATCCTAAAACCTACAATCCTAAACCCTAAACCCAAAAGGCCTAAACCCTAAACTAAACTAAACCCTAAACCTTAAACCACAAGAAACCAAAAAACTTAAAATAAATAAAACCTAAACTAAATAAAATAAAAAATAAAGAAATAAAACTTGAACTATAACCTAAACCTACCTAAACCTAAAATAAAATAAAATAAAAATAAAAACTAAAACTAAATAAAATAAATAAGTAATAACTAAAAGTAATATAAACCTAAAAATAAAACATAAATAAAATAAAACTAAACATAAAATAAAATAAAATAAACCTAAAATAATAAAATAAAACTAAATAACAAAATAAAACCTAAAAAAAAAAACTAAACATAAAATAAACAAATATTATAAACCTAAATCTAAAAAAAAGTAAACTAAATTAATAACACTAAATAAAACCTAAAATAAAACTAAACCAAAATCATAAAATAAATAAAAAAAAAGTAAACTTATAATAAACCTAAACCTAAACCTAAATTAAAAAAAATAAAACATAAAAAATTGAAATAATAATATAAACTTTAACCTAAACAAATAAAATAAAAACCTAAACATAAGCCTAAAAAAATACTTAAAACCTAAACCTAAATAATAAAATAAAAATAAAATTAAACTAAAAGATAAACATAAACCTAAACCTAAAAAATAACTTAAAATAAAAACCTAAACTAAAATAAATAAACATAAATAAAATAAACTAAACTAAATAAAAATAAAATAATAAAATAAACTAAAATAAATAAAAAATAAACTAAATAAATTAAGTAAACCTAAACAAACTAGTTTATTTAATTTAAAAAAACCCAAAATCTTAAATAAATCCTAAACCCTTAACCTTAAAAAACCCTAAACCTTAAACACTAAACTCTAAAAACCTAAACCCTAAACCCTAAATCATAAACCCTAAAAAACCATAAACCTTAAAATACCCTAAACCCTAAACCCTAAACCTTATACCCTAAACCCTAAACCTTAAACCCTAAACCATAAATACCCTAAAACCTAAAGCCTAAACCCTAAAACCTAAACCCTAAACCCTAAACCCTAACCCTAAACCCTAAACCCTAAACCCTAAGCCTACTAGATTACTTAATATAAAAATATTAAAAATAAAAAAAAAAAATAATAATAAACCCTAACCCTAAACCTTAAACCCTAAAACTAACCCAAAACCCAAAATCCTAGACCCTAAATGCTAAACCATGAATCCTAAAACCTGCAACCCTAAACCCTTAACCTTAAATGCTAAACCCTTAACCTTAAATGCTAAACCCTAAGCCTTAAATGCTAAACTTAAACCAAAACTAAATAAAACCAAAAAATAAAATAAATAAAAAAACCAAAACATAAATAAATTAAAAAATTAAAAATATAAAAACTTGAATTATAACCTAAACCTAAACCTAAACCTAAAATAAAATAAAAAAAAAATATAAACCAAACTAAAATAATATAAATAAAAACCTAAACTAAACTAAAATAATAATATAAACCTAAAAAATAAAAAAAAATAAAATAAAAACTAAAGATAAAAAATAAACCTAAAATAAAATAAATTAAAACTAAATACAAACCTAAACCAAAAAATAAACCTAAAATAAAACTTAAAATAAATAAAAAATAAAACCTAAACCCTAAACTAAAATAAAACTAAACCAAAATAAACAAAAAATAAACATAAACCTAAACTAAAAAAAAAAAACTAAAATAAATAACACCTAAACCTAAACCTAAAATAAACTAAACCTAAACCAAAAATTAAAAAATAAAGTAAACTAAAAATAAACCTAAACCTAAACTAAAAAATAAACCAAAATAAACCTAAAATAAAAAACCTAAAACTTTAACCTAAAAAATCTAAACCTAAACCTAAATAAAAGATAAAACCTAAACCTAAAAAATAAAATAAAATAAAAAAATAAAATCATAAAGCTAAACTATACCTAAAAAATATCCCAAAAAAAATTAAATTAATAAACCTAAAATAACTAAACTAAACTAAAGAAATATAAAAAATAAACCTAAAATAAAAATAAAATAAATAAATAAATAACTAAAACTAAAAAACCTAAACCTACCTATTAATTTAAAAAAAAACACCCTAAACCTAAAATAAACCATAAACACTAAACCCAAAAATACCTAAACCCTAAAACCTAAACCTAAACCTAAAACAAACACTAATTCTAACTCCTAAAACTAAACCTAAACTAATTAAACTAAACCCTAAACCCTAAACCTAAACTAAATTTAAATATTAAATCTAAACCTAAACTCCTAAATACCCTAAACTCTAAAACTCTAAATAACTAAACCTAAATAACTTTAAACCTAAACTCAAAACTAAACTTAAAGTTTAAACACTAAACCTAAATAAATATAATCTAAATCAACTAAACCCTAAATTAACTAATTAACCAAATAAACTTATAAACCTTAAAATAACCTAAGTTTTAATAAACCTAAACTATAAAGTAAAACCTAAGTTAAACTTTAAACCAATAAATTATAAACCCTAAACTAAAATTAAACTAAAGTATACTATAAACCTAATTTAATTAAACTAAAAGTTTTAAACTAAATTACACTAAACCTAAACCCTAAACCTAAGCTAACCCAAAAAATAAAACCCTAAATAAATAAAATAAAACAAAAATAAAATAGAAACTAAACATAAAATAAAAATAAAATAAAACTAAAATAAAATAAAATAAAACTAAATAAAAACCTAATCCTAAAAAATGAACTTAAAAATAAAACCTAAATATAAATAAAAAATAAAACCTAAACCCTAAACTAAAAAAACTTGAACCTAAAATCAAAATAAAATAAAAGATTAAAATAAACCTAAACCTAAACTAAAATAAACTAAACTAAAATAAATAAACTTAAACCTAAACCTAAAATAAACTAAACCTAAACCTAAACCTAAACTAAATAAAATAAAATAAATTAAAAATAAACTTAAGACTAAATTAAAAAATAATAATTAAAAATAAAACTAAAATAACAACCTAAAACCTAAACATAAAAAAATAAAATAAAAACCTAAACCTAAACCTAAAAATATAAACTAAAACCTAAACCTAAAATATAAAATAAAAATAAAAATCAACTAAAAAATAAACCTAAACCTAAAAAATAAACTAAAATAAAAAACCTAAACTAAAATAAATAAACCTGCAATAAATAAATTAAACTAAATAGAAAAATAGAAATTAAAAATATAATAAAATCAAATAAATAAAAAATAAACTAAATAAACCAAAACCTACCAATTAACTTAATTTTTAAAAAAAAATCTAAACCCTAAATCCTAAATCTTAAACCTAAATCCAAAACTCTGAACCCTAAATCCTAAATACTAAACCATAAACCCTAAACCCTTAAACCTAAACCCTAAACCCTAAAACCTTAAATCTTAAACCCTAAACCCTAAACCCTAAACCTTAAACCCTAAACCTTAAACCCTGAACCCTAAACCCTAAAAGCCTGAACCTAAACCCTAAAACCCTAAACCTTAAGCCCTAAACCCTAAATCCCTAAACCCTAAACCATAAACCCTAAAACCTACTGCTCTAAACCCTAAACCCTAAAACCTACTACCTTAAACCCTAAACCCTAAACCATAGACCCTAAAGCCTAAACTCTAAACCCTAAACTAATGCTAAACCCTAAACCCTAAACTAATCCCTAATCCTAAGAATGGGTAGAACCTTGATGGCAATAACATCACTGATAACTTGGCTCAGTCTAGATCTAATGGTGGAGACGGATGTAGAGGCAGTGGAGGCGAAGGTGGAGGTGGCAATTATCACAGTGGTGGTGGGGGATCTAGAGGTGCTGGTGGATATGGAGGTGGTGTTCGTAGTAAAGGTGGTTATGGATGTGGGGGGAGCATTGGAGGTTACAGCTATGGTGGTGGCAAAGGAAGAGATTGAGGATATGATGGAAAATCCCACCACTAGAGATGCGGGGGTGGTTATGATGGAAACTGGGGAAACTGAAGAACGATCGATCTGATTTGCTACTTATGGAACTGTGTCTTTATAGTAGAGATAGTTCTACTTATCTAGGGTTTTTGATTTGCTCTATGGGTGCTTATTTTTTATCTATGTCGTCGCTTGTGTCTAAGAAAACTTGGTGTTCTACTTGGTTGATAAAATTAAAAAGAAAAATGAAAAATATGAATTTGTTATCTAAAAAAACCTTAAACCCTAAACCCTAAACCTAAAGCCTAAACCCTAAACTCTAAACCATAAACCCTAAACCCTAAAAACCTTATACCCAAAACACTAAACCCTAAACCCTAAACCCTAAACTCTAAACCCTAAACCATAAACCCTAAACCCTAAAACCCTAAACCCTAAACCCTAAAACCCTAAACCTTAAACCCTAAAACCTACAACCCTAAACCCTAAAATCTAAACCCCAAACCCTAAACCCTAAACCATAAACCATAAAATAACCCTAAACTAACCATAAACCCTAACCCTAAACCCTAACCCTAAACCCTAAACCTTGAATAAAGATGTCATTAGGAGTAGATCTAAAAAATGACCTAATCCTAACATAGTTATGGTGGCTAAAGAAAATGTCTTCAAGAGACTTTCCCTTGACTCTTAGAGATTTGAAAACCTTCAAGAAAATTATATTATAATACCATATATTATAGTTTAATGTAGCATTATATATTTGAGCATGTAGTGATGTGTTTTTGGATGTTATAAGATGTTTTGAAATATTTTAGTATATTATGGTATTATGCCTTATAGTCTATAATAAGGGACAATGACATCCACAAGGGTGGTTACTAGGAAAGGGGAATTGTCCAATCCGATAGTAACCTGGGTAATGTCTAAATGGGGTCGCAAAGGATGTGCGCCAAATATAATGCCCATAGGGGAGGTGATGCTAGGGGCATTATCCTAAGCCTTGGAAAAGAAAGCATATTAGTGTACAGTGGCCAACTAAAGGAGAAAGTGAGCAAACTTACATCTTCCATGAGTGGTGTATCCTAAGGTGTGACAACCAACCAAACCAAAGTGTATCCGTCAGCATGAGCGGTGTATCCATCAACATAGTGAGAACTAACCAACTTATGGTGTCCGTGCAATACAATTGAAAGAAAGCGCTTTACAACTTTCCAAAATTGATCATCAAGATAGTATGTCATCGAAGATAGATGCTAACTGACTTAGAGAAACTACTAAGAGGGGAGCTCGAAGGAAGGATTGGACCTAAACTTGAAGCAGTAAGGAGGGAAGGAGCCATTAGGTGACTTATCCTGAACCTCAAATATACTCGACCCAGCCAGTGCATGAAGGCTAATCCAAGAAGAAAGTTTAGTGACTCACATCCTCTTAAATGAAGCCAACATGAAGTAGCTTACCGCCACATAGTAAGGCCTGCCAAACTAACAAGGCTCTCATCCATGTGCAAAGTGGCTAAGGGAAGAAAAGCATAGCATACTTACATCCCAAACCAAGAAGACCAGGGTGACACACTAGAAGGTGTAGCATGACCTTCGTACTCTGAGTGCCGGGGTTATCTCAACTCATAGTAGCCCGACACAAAAGATATATATTTATTTTACATGTTTATGTGTAGTTTGTGTTTGTGTTGTGTCGATGAAAGATAAGATGCCACTTGAGTTCCTTACACCTACCCTAAACACATCATGGCGGATTCGCAAACAAGAATACTTTCAACATGGAAGAGATTGAATTTAAAATGGAATTTTCATTGATGATAATTATTTTCAAACATAATTTATAATATTTATTTAAGTAGAGCCCATTGATTGAAAGCATTGGGCACTCTCCCTTATGATTAATAAGCTAATAAGATCCTCCTTGGTAGGCCTTCTTTATGGCAATCCTAAGTGGGTTCAAACGTGCCTCCCATCTTACGACGGGTAATAATTGATATCTTTAGAACTAAAATAAGTTCTCCTACTTGAAAAGCTCTAGAACAGACCAACTTTTTATGAGCTTGAATCATTTCAGCTTTGTACAACTTGAGGTTTTGGCATGTCCAGTGTCTCTCTCTCCAAACCTTCAAGCTCTTCTAACCGTAACTTGGCATTCTACAGATCTACCATACGCTATCCTTAGTGATGAGAGTTGGACTTTTATTGGTAGATCAGCTTCAGATCCATACACTAAGGAGAAAGGAGTAGACTGAGTTGGAGTTCTATATGTGGTGCAGTAGGTCCACAAGGCTTCAACTAACTGCTCATGTCACTGTTGCTTGTTGTTATTGAGTATATTCTTTAGTATTTGGATGAGAGTTTTCTTGAAGGTTTATGTTAAGTCATTTTCCCTCTGGTAGTTGATGGTAGAATATCTCCAATCTATATTATTTCTCAAGAAAAAGTTGTTGATCTTGATGTTCTTGAATGCAATACCATTATCAAATATAATTCGTCGAGCCACTCCGAAACTATATATGATATAGTTCTTAAAAAATTGGAGCACATGCTGAGCTATGACCTTTCTAAGTGAATCATTCGCTCATTTGGAAAAGTAGTCAGTAGTAGCTAAGATGAATCGATGTCTCTTGGAAGGAGGATCAATCACTATGTTAGTACCCAACACTCAAAATGGCCATGAGGCTAATGTAGATGTAATGTTGGGTGGTTGGTGTAGACACCTGACATTGATGGCATCTGCCGCATCCATGCATTCTTTGATCATCAATGTCCAATAGTCTCCTAGTCTCGATCTTGAGATTTCATCTTGATTAGATTTCCATATCGAGTGTACTCAATCATGATCTTATGGGCTTCATGCTTGTCTAAACAACATAACCATATATGATTGAAAGATCATTGGTACAAGACATCATCCACAAGAGTGTAGGAAAGTGCTATCTGCTTCATCTGATAAGCTTGGGACTTCTCTTGAAGTAGTTTTCCTTTATTTAGGTAATCCATGAATGATTGCCTCCAATCTAACTCATCATCCTTCTTGGCAATGGCAACCTCCCCTTCAAGAGAGTACTTTTTGATGAGTTCAATATCAATAAGGGATAAGACTTGTCTATTTTGGACCTTTATTGATATGGACTCATCCTCCAAACATGTCAACTTCTTGGCATGCTTGGCTAAAGCAAAAGCTATGGCATTCTCTCCTCAAGGAATCTTATAAATGGTAACCTCTAGGATTTAGGCCAACAACTCCATGGTATACTTGTGGTAGTGATGGAGCTTGGGCTTTATAACCTTATAAGACCCAACGATTTGTTTGATAACTAGATGAGAATCCCCAAAGATGTTGATGCTTTGGATGCTTAGAGTAATTAACTCCAGACCAACAATCAAAGCCTCATATTTGGCTTCTTTTGTGCAAGGATTGGATGATGATAAGAGTCTCATTACATCACGCCCGAGTTAAGAGAACTATTCTTACCCCTACCTTTCTTGGAATAGTAGATTATGGTTCTTCTCCTCTTTGAGAGGAAGTCGCACGATCAAAGTACATCTCTCAGTGGTGAATTCTAATATCCCCTAATTTCATAATTTATTCATCATGATGATCATCACTAAGCAGAGAGTCAGTAGGAAGTAGGTGTGCTGCTAAGAAATTTGCTAGCACTTATCCTTTCACCGCATAGAGGAGTATAAAGGTAATATCAAACTGTGAGAGGATCATGGACTATCATGCCAACCTTCCGATAGCTATCGGTCATGAGAGTAGTGATTGATCCTAGAGATCAAGTTCACATGAGAAAGCATGTAGTGCTGTAGCTTTTGGGATGAAAAAATTAAAGATAGGAAATGCTTCTCAATGGGTAGATAATTAGCCACAACAAGGATTAGATGATGGATGAGGTAGTATAGTGCATTTTCCTTCCCTTCATCATTAGCTTGGGCCAAAAAAGTATCAAGGGAGTCATCTAACGTAGCATTGTAAAGTATGAGTGGCTTGCTTGAGATAGGGGCTAATACAACAGATAATGCTTAATGTCTTCGAAGGCATGCTCACACATGTCATCCCACTTGAACTTGGCATCCTTTTTGACAAGTGCTAAGAATGGTTGACAACTTCCCGATATGTTGGATATAAAGTGTCTTAGATATGCCAACCGCCCTTGGAATGATCTCGAGTTGAGTTTAACTTAAGGGTTGCATTTAATATCCTTGATCTTCTCTAATCATCAATTTTGATTCCCTGGTGTTGGACAACAAACCCAAGGAATTTCCCTTAAGCTACTCTAAATGCACACTTTAGGGGATTCATTTTGAGGTTAAATTATCTTAACTATTATAAAACTACTTAAGTCAAAAGATGGTCTTCCTTTATTCCAGATTTGACCATGAGATCGTCAGCATAAAACTCGACTTGATGATGAATGAGTTCGTTGAAGATTTGAGTCATAGCCCACCGATATGTAGCAACAACATTTTAAGCCTAAGAGGCATGACCTTATAGAAATAGATTTCGATCGAGGTTTTAGAAGCAGTGTTTCTTTCATCTTTATGAGCCATCTTTATTTGGTTTTATCTAGATGAGCTATCCATCAAAGAGATGACTTCATGAGATGAGGAAATGTCTACCATCAGCTCTGAGATTGGTAGTGAAAATTCATCTTTTGGACATGCCTTATTTAAATCCCTAAAATTGACGCATATGTTAATTTGGTCAATCTTTTTCTTAATTGGGATGATGCTAGCTATCCAGGTAGGATATTATTCATCCCAGACGAAGCCAGCATCGATAAGTTTCTTGACTTCAGAAATGACCTATTGTTCTATGTCTAATCGCATGCATCTAGAAGCTTGCTTGATAGGGTTAGTAGTAGGCTCTATTGCAAGTTTATGGACTGCTATGTCAAGAGCCAATCCATCTCTTCATAACTCCATGCAAAGCAGTCCAAAACTCAATTAATAGATAAGTCATTGGTTCAATTTCATTCAATAAAAACTAATATGTCGTGTGGATCTTCTTTAGTTCTTAAGTTGATTTTCTTGAGATCGATGGTTGACTTGATCTCTTCTTTTGAACTCATGATGCAACATTTGACTTCAAAATCATCTAGATCATCTGAAGTTTCTATGCATAGCTCTTCATATGAGTTAATGTGATTTGAAAAGAACCTATCAGATTCCAAATGATTGGTGATGACTATGCTATAATCATCATCATCATCGGCTGGACCTACTGTACCGAATCCTAGTCCATGTCTTCATTGAGAGATTTTGCATTTTTTCTTCCATAGTCTTTCGGAGTAGTTTGACTTGTGCTTTGACCAAGTATGTGGGATTAACCCTTTCTTTGCTAAATTATGAACACAAGGAAGTACCAATTAAAAGGTAATTCTATTAAATCTTTATATGAATCATTCTCAAGTTCTACATCAACTTATTGAGTTGAGGATGATGCTCCCAGAAAGAACCTCTCAGTCTTCACACCTGTGGATGAGTTAGGGGATTCCTTAACTACCAAACCCTCAACTTTTTGAGAGGAAAGTAGGGTTAAAGCTAAAGTTTTCAATCGATGCCTAATTGTTTCACATATAGACTTGGATACACTTATGCTTTGCTTTGGAGCCCGGTCTTCATCAATATATGGCTCAAGTGTCACTTCCAAGGAATCAGAGAAGAGTTGATGGTGTGCTAACCATAAGACTCATCCTAACTAGATTCTAAGTTTATATGGATAACAGTGTACTCTTGGTAGTCGGGACATATCTTCTATTAATAAGGAGGTTTTCCACCCTCAACGCCTCTCACCTAGTGGAAGTTAGTCATCCTACCCATATGCTTGAATGGAGTAACTAACTGGATTCAAATGTTAAGCTCCACCAAGTCTATTTTCACACCCTTTAATTTTTTTTATCATTTTCTTTTCTTTTCTTTTTCTTGTTTTCTTTCTTTTTCTTTTCCCTTTTGTTTCTCTTTAATTTTTAAACTTTAGCCAAGTTCACAAGAATAGACTTGTTGATTTTGAGGGAGGTAGTAAGACACATCCTCATATATGCCGACCTCGTGAACTGTAAATGGCTTGAGATCTCATGTGACATAGAGAGATCCCACCTCAAAATTCATACACCGATCTAGAGGATGGAACTATGTTGTTCTCATGTATCCATGGTTTCCCAAGTAAAGCATTGAAATATGTATCATAGTCTATAATGTGATACTTAGCTTCGGTCTTCCAATCATCTTTCTCCAAGGACAACATTATGGAGCCTAATGCTTGTTGACCTCACTGTTAGAGTGCAGATTAAATCTTCCCATTTTAGAGTTAGGAGTCTTCTAGACACTAAGACTTCCTTAGTCATAAGATACTTCTAACAATTAGGTAAACACTTAACCTAAGCCTAAAGACTTACAAGGGTTAATCATAAGATTACGTTATGCCTTAGGGATTAGATAATCCACCTACCCTACAACCCAAATCCAATCCATGTTCACCTTTCACAAACCAAACCTCAAGTTCAATTCAAACATCAAATTCAAATCCAAATCCAAACCCAAATTCCAAAACCAAATGGTTGAAGCCCATGATCAAATCCAAACTTGAAACCCTTCCTAAGCCATATGACCTATCCTGGACTTAGCTTATTCCAAATTAATCTAAAATCAATTGATTTTCTCATAATCAATTTATATCTTCAATCATCTTCCTAAATATAAATCAAATCTACATTCAAATAATCAAAACTAAATCAAACTAAATCAAATTAAACCAAAACCCTTCCTAAGACATATGACCTATCCCATGGACTTAGCCAAATCTTAATCCAAATAAAGTCAAACTCAATTGATTTTCTCACAAATCAATCATGTTTTCAATCATCTTCACAAATTTAAATGAAATATACATTTAAATCATCAAAACCAAATCAAACCAAATCAAAATCCAAACCTAAGCCACATGACCCAAATTATCATTCCAAAACCCAATTGATTTTCTCATGAATCAATCATTCAATCTTATTGAAAATATAAATGAAATCTACAATCATCAAGCCAAACCAAAATCAAGTCAAACCAACTTAACTTTTGACTTGAAATGTTCAAATGAACCAAAACCCATTTGACCAAGTTAATACAATTGTATATCAATCCCAAATCCATATATAAACTCAACTAAATCAAACTCAACCCAAAATCAAGCCAACTAAACCCAATTGGTCCACTTGACCCAAAGTGGCTAATTTGACCTATTTGAGCCAAGTTCTAATCCTACCCAAATTGGATTGAACCAAGCCCATCAAAACCTCCCATCATGATTGTTGATCACCTTAAGTTGATCAATTGTCACAAATTGGGTCAAACCAAGTCAACTTGGTCATTTGACCAAGTCAACCCCTTAACCCATATGAACCCAAACTAACCAAATTACAACCTATGGCAAATCCCTTGAAACTAATGATTCATACCAAATCAAAATCAATATTTAAATATGACTTGACCTTCAATTGAGTCAAACCAAAGCCCTCTTCTTGACCTAAGTTGACCCAAATTGACCTAAGAGACCAAATTCAAAAATTAAAATATAAACCAAATTGAAACCAATGGCTCAAGTTCATTCCAAATTGATTGTTGAACTTGACCAAAGCCATTTTGGACCCAAATGAACACACATACTTAGCCCAAATTGACCTAAACGGTCAAGTTGGCAAATCAAAACCATATCCAAATTAATTGAAACAAAAGCCTACAATCATCTTCAATTGGTCAACTAAACCCAAACCAACACCAACCCAATAATTTGGCAATTTGGTCAAATTGCTCAACTTAATCCATTTGACCAAAATGAATTCAAATGAGCCAAAATCAAATCCAAACTAAATTAAACCAATTGAACATCTCAAATGATCATATGAACTTGACTCAACCCTTGTTTGACCCAATTTGACCACCAACTTGACTCAACCTACCCCAATTTTACCTAAATGAATCAAATTGAGCCAAACTTAACCAAATCAACTCCAATTGACTTGAAATTTAACCCACTTTTGTCATTTTAAATTTTGCTCAAATCAATGCCAAATGATCATTCTACCCTTGTCAAGGGAATCACATGAGACAAATCACCCATGTAAGTGGTCAGTTCCATTCCTTGGCCACTTGGTACTCTCCCAATGGTCCATTAGGCACCTAGGACAATGCCCAGCCTGACCCAAGGGGTGGTTGGGTCGGCCATAATCCATGGGATGTGAAATCACCTATCCCTCCACATCTAAGCATTTGAAACCCAAAGGACACCCATGATTCCTCCTTGACAACCACCAAGCCAAGCCAACTCACCTCCTCCCTACCACCCATGACTCTCTAAGATGGTTGTATTGCCACTAGAAGCCAAACTGATCCCACAGCCCAATAAAGAGGAGGAGGTATACACCCCTTGTTTATACTCAATCACACACAAAAATCATTCCTTAGAGCCATAGCTACCCAAGATGAGCTCTTAGAGCCATTCCCTATTCTCCCAAGCTCATTCCTCGATCAAAAAATGCCATTCTGTCTCAAACTAAACATTTTTTGACCTAACTTCCCATTTTTCATCAAACTCAAATTAACTGCACACACCTTCCTAGGCCTTTTGAGCAAGAAAGTCATCCCCAAGCTTCCCTAGCAAGGTGGGACATCAGCTCTAAATCATTAGTTTGTAGCCTTATGAGCAAACATCAAGGAATTGATCCAATTACTCAATAGGGCTTCATCTCCACTAGATGAAGCTTTATCAATTGTTCGAGCTATCAAATCTTGAGCTCTAGTGAGGTATGCTTCCAAAACTGATCCTTAGGCAAAAATAGGTTGAAGCTTTTTGAAGAAAGCTTGCATCTCGTGTGATCTTGATCATTGGATCCACTTCGATCAATTTCGTGAAGGAGTGGGATCCTTTTGGAGTTATTTAGAGCTCTAGTAAGCTCGGATCAAGTGAGTAATGGTGGACAAACTCCATTCTCCCTCACTCGGATGATGTTAGATCACACATCCATTCACATGAAATGGACGATCATGATTAGATTCGATCGATTTAATCCTATTAAACTGGGATTAATCATAGCCATCTGATCTTAAAGATGGAAGAGAAAGTGCATCCATCACCACAGAGGAGCTAAGTAGGATAAGTTTAAGTAGGCAATCCCACACGCATGCAAAGTGCACGCCAAAGATGCCAATGGTGCCAACAGATTAGTTTTAGTTAGGCTTAATTAATCATTATTAATGGCTAAAACTTAAAATCATAAGAAATCATGGAGAAATAAAACAAATCCAAATAAATACTCATATTAAAGGTATTTCAAAGGAGAATTAATTAAAATGATCTTAACTAATTTTAAATAGTAATTAAGTTTTAATTATAAAATTAATTAGCTTACTCTTTAATTACTTGAGAAATTAATCCCAAATTTTATGGGTAAATTTAATGGGATGACATCTGCCTCCCATGATTTTCTTAGGATTTATTGCTCACTTAATTAGAAAAATTGACTAATTAAACCTTAACTACTCTATTAAGTGAATTAATGATAAAGTAACAAATTGGTTAATTAAGTTTATTAATCATTATTCAACAGTAAGTGAACTAAGGAATAGGGTTGGGACCCCTTTCTTTAAGTTCATTTCACCCTTTTTTGAAATGAAATTAATTAAGATTTAACTAATTAATTAAACCACTTAATCAAATTGAAATCATAATCACATCAGACATTAATTAAATCATGGGTAGATCTTTAGGTGTTTAATAACCTAAAGGAGTTTAATGAAATTATAGTCCAAAACCATAAGAGTACTAAAGCCCCATAATCATTAACTATTAATCACCAGCCAAATTAGGCCCCTTTTATTTCCTAGATCATTGCAAGTTTATTTTCCATGCATATCATCTTGGCTCATAATTATTTAGTTAATTACTTTAAGGTGACATAAGTAAGGGTAATTAATTCATCTAATTAATGGTTCAACCTAATTAACCCATAAAATCACTTAATTATATTTGCTAAATTAAATCAAATGTGGGAATAGGTTTAAAAAAATAAGAGATGATTTCTCTTCTCCTCTTTAAATCAAATCAAATCCAAAACTTAATTAATAAAGAAGCTTTAGTTTTCTTTAAATAATCTTATTTGATTTGATTATCTCAAAGAACTAGTTTGGTTGAATGAATCACATGCTTATATTTGATTGTCCTCTTTCCAATCATGTTAAATTTTTGTATGTCATTTGAATTCATGCATCCATATTTTCAAAATCAAGTAAAATAAAATGGATTTCTTTTATGTAAACTTGCATGTGTTGATTTAATTTAATATATGCATGGCTATTATCATTATTAAATCCAAATGTATTTTTCAAAAGTTTATAAATGAATAAAAATATGTGTTATGATGCTAGTTATAAATACATAAGAAATGCATGTGCTTATAGCTTAAGTGTATGAATGTTGAGTTCTCTTTCCTCAATTCATGTGTTGATTTATATAAGATTGAATGGTAATGAGTATATAGTTTGGACATCCCGGGAACACAAGGCTTTAGCCCAAGGAGGTTATTTGATTACCTCACTCTGTTTAACAAAGGCACATACCCATTTGATTTCATTCTATGTATTTCAACATTAGAATTTGGCACACTCATTGAATTTGATAGAGATATATATATATATATATATATATATATATATATATATATATATATATATATATATATATATATATATATATATATATTTATATATACCATCTTTGCATGGTTTTCTTTCCCTCATTTATGTATACATCCATGTGTGTCCAAGAAAAGCAAGTATATAGTCTGGACATC
This sequence comes from Cymbidium sinense, assembly GCA_021442155.1. NCBI lineage: Eukaryota > Viridiplantae > Streptophyta > Magnoliopsida > Asparagales > Orchidaceae > Cymbidium > Cymbidium sinense. Next base: position 197,254,785 of record CM038214.1, read on the forward strand.
CAGAGAAATCGAGGCTTTAGTTAGCCCCAAGGAGGTCATTTGATTACCTCACCCATTAACTGACTGTCTGCCTGTTCATGTATATGTATATGTGATTAGTGAATGAAAATCCCATTTTACATTAAAATTGCATGCATTCATAATTGACTAAGTAGTTAAATTAATTAGCCATATGATTTGGAGCTTACTTCCTATGTTCATGTATACAAATTTACATATGTTTGAATGCAAATGGGTATATAGTCCGAGTTCTGAATATGAGGCTTTGTTAGCTCCAAGGAGGTCATTTGATTACCTCACTTCCCTAGTTTAACAATGCACATGCTTACTTAATTTCATTCTTATGGCCTTTTATATAAGAATTTGGATAAAGTTTTAAATTAATATGTCTAAATATAATCAAATAAAAAATATTCTAAACATACATACATTCATCATTTAAGTGTGCTAAAATATGTTGCATGTATAGATACTTAGATTAAATCATATGTTACATGTCATGGAAAGGAATGATTTAATAAATGTCATCGTAGTAATTTAATTAAATTAATCTTAAGATGCTTTCATTTTGAATATGATTATTTAAAGTGAACCTAAACTTAGATTAATTAAATCATTTAATATTCATTAAAGAGAACTAAAACAAATTAATATACTTTAGACTTAAGGAAGAAAGAGGGCAATCATCTTTTCCTTAGTATTGAGTGTAATCAAATGAGACAAAAGAAAACACAAATTAAATTTTTAAATCAATTAAACTACTTCAAGTGAAATCAACTTTTCATGTTAAATTGAATCTCAAACACTTAAAATACAACACTAATGCATAACAAGACTTACCACACAAGCCTTAATACACACATTAGAATTAAGTCACCACTTCTAGTTCTCAGTTAGGATGGTATGATGTATATTTTGTTTTATGATGTATTATTTTAGATTGGATGTTAGGGTTTGTATGATGATGACAATATTAGCCTAATCATGTTTTGGGATTATGCTTAAGGATGCTTAAAAATAAATATAAATGTTTTTCGGTTGCTTAAATCCTTAAGCATAATCCAAGTTAGGACAAGTGGGATTAGTTACCCATGTGTAGGGCTAAGTCCAAATTATAAATACAACTGGGATTATATGTATATTTAGCTAACCTCTATTGGGTATAGTTAGATTTTTCCCACATAAATGTAATTTTTGCAATAGAAATTATGATTAGTGCTATGGGGATTAGAATTAGCTAGAAGGCTTCCCAGCCTAAGCAAAGCACCATCCAAATCAAGGAACCAAAATGGAGATATAAAGAAAGAAGACCCCCATAAAATTTAATATAATTATAATTATTCTTTCATATTCCAGGTATAGAGCCCCCATCTCTCTCGAATTGTACGGTGGCACCCTATCAAGACCTTTTATTGATTTTATAATTGTTTGATGTTATGTTTAAATTAGACATGCTTCATAGTTTCTTAAATGATTGATGCTTTAATGTGTGCTTGGATACAATAAAGGCTCTTAGGATAAAAAAAACTTTTCTTCCCAACTAATCACTCATAACTAAATTTTAAATAACTCATAACCTCATCATAAAGCTGAAGACATAAATAAGATAATTAAAAGATTAAGCAACCCTTTAGTTGTATGTTGTATGTTTCACATCATGCATCATGCATGCATATTCTTTCTCTTGAACATGAAGGATCTCCATCCATGATAAAGGAATGCTTGACTGAGAGCATCCCTTGGGTGGAGAACACCTTCTTCTAGCTGATTTGGCCCATAACCTATTTAATCATGCATTTAGGCATAAGAAATCTTAAAGCCTTTGTCAAAATGATGTGTCTAAAATGAAATAAAATTTGAAAAGATTTTGTATCTATAGATTAAGTCATATACTCATACCACATGCTCTAGTCTCTTAGGAGTGTGTTTAGGACTTTAGTCTCTTTCTAATTAACTACCTAGCTATCTTGCAATTCATAAGACCGACTACATGGCTTTAAAATCATAGGGCGGCCACTCAGGTGTATAAGTCTACAAGTCGGACAATTTATAAGGTAAAATAAATTAAAATAAAAAATAAACTAAATAAACTAAATAAACTTAAACCTACTAGTTTACTTAATTTAAAAACATAAAAGAATAAAATAAAAAAATAAATAAACTAAATAAACCTAACAGTTACTTAAATTTAAAAAAAAAAAATAAAAAAAAAGAAAACAAAATAAAAGAAAAAAACTATAACCCTAAACCTAAACCTTAAACCCTAAACCCTAAACCTAAAACTCTAAACCCTAAACCCTAAAACCCTAAACCCTAAACCCTAAACAACCCTAAATCATAAACCCTAAACACTAAAAACCCTAAACCCTAAAAAATCCTAAAACCTAAACTAAACCTAAACCCTAAACCCTAAACCCTAAACCGTAAACCCTAAAACACTAAACCCTAAAGCCTAAACCCTAAACCCTAAACCTTAACCCTAAACCCTAAAACCCTAAACCCTAAACCCTAAAATCTAAACCTTAAAAATAAAAAAACTAAACCTAAACTAAATAAAGCGAAAAAAATAAAATAAATAAATAAAACTTAAACCTAAATAAAATAAATAAAATAAAATAAAAAAAACCTAAACAAAAACCTAAACCTAAACCTAAAAAAATAAAATAAAATAAATTAATAAAAATAAAAAATAAAATAAATAAAACCTAAACTAAACTAAAATAAAATAAAATTAAGAATAAAACCTAAATAAAATAAAACCAAACATAAAATAAAATAAAATAAACTAAAATAATATAAAATTATATAAATAAAACCTAAACCTAATAAATAAACTTTAAAATAAATCCTAAAATAAATAAAATATAAAACCTAAACTAAAATAAAAAACCTAAACCTAAAATAAAACAAAATAAAATAAAATAAAATAAACTTAAACCTAAACTAAAATAAACTAAAGTAAAATAAATAAATAAACCTAAACCTAAAATAAATTAAACTTAAACTAAAATAAATAAAATAAAATAAACTAAAAATAAACCTAAACCTAAACTAAAAAATAAAAGCTAAAAATAAACCTAAAATAAAAACTTAAAACCTAAACCTACAAAACTAAAATAAAAACCTAAACCTAAAAAAAAAAATAAAATAAAATAAAACTAAACTAAAAAATAAACATTAACCTAAACCTAAACCTAAAAAATAAACTAAAATAAAAACCCTAAACTAAAATAAATAAACTTAAAAAATAAACTAAATAAAATAAAAATTAAAAATAAACCTAAATAAAAATAAAAATAAAATAAACTAAAATAAATAAAAAATAAATTAAATAAACTAAATAAACCTTGACCTACCAGTTTACTTAATTTAAAAAAAAAACACCCTAAACCTAAAATAAACCCTAAACCCGAAACCCTAAACCCTAAAAAACCAAAAATCCTAAACCCTAAGCCCTAAACTCTATACCCTAAACTAACCTAAACCCTAAACCCTAATCTAACCCAAAACCCTAAACCCTAACCCTAACCCTCACTACAACCTTAAACCCTAAACTAACCTAAACCCTAAATCCTCAAAACCCTAAACCCTAAAGCCTAAACACTAAACCCTAAACCCTAAATCATAAACCTTAACCCTAAACCCTGAACCTTAAACCTTAAACTTATTTTCACTTTTGGCCTGTGGTTATGTTTTGACTTGCTTTTGTGGCCTTGTGGTTGCTATGTGGGTTCTGATTTCCAACCTAGGTTGGCATGGTTTTTTCAACTTGGTGGTAGATGTCTTCTCTACATTGTTACTCTAGTTGCCAGTGGATGAGATGGTTTCTGCTCTGGCTTTATTCTATTTTCTGCATTGGTTGGTTTGTTGGCTATCCTCTTGAACTCAAATTACTTTTTGTTGGTTTTTCATGGTTGAATTGGTGGCCTTTCTAGTGAGAATTGCTATTGGTTGTTGCCATTTTTGGTCTTTTGGAGAATTTCCTGGTTGCTTTTTTAGGGGATGCCTCCTGCCTTGTTGTTTGTTATTGGATCCTTCTTTTGCCTTGATTTTGTGTTTGATTATTCACCTAGGATTAGCCTCTATTGGGTATGTTGTTTGAAGCACGTCTTATGTTGTTATCATGCTTCCTGTTTGGTTAGTCTTTGTTGATGGGGAAGTCTTATTTTTTGGCTAGTCTTGGCTAGTTGCTGCTATTGCCTTTCTATGGTGGTTGTGCTTCATTTGGACCTCTGTTGTGTGGTGCTTTGTTGGTTTTCTACTTTTCCTTGGATGATGGGGATGCTTCCTTTGTTGGTTACTTATCATGGCTATTCTGGTGGTTTCCTTATGGTTTTAACTTCTTTGGTTGGAGGGCTTTCTGCCATTGGAATCTTGGTTTGATTTTGTCCTAATTTTTTCCTTCTTCTTGGACAATTTGTTGGAGTTTTGTTATGTTGGCCAAATAGTTGTTGATCCTTTGGATTGATTTTGGTTTGGTGGTTGGTGGACCTTTGCCCTTTTGTGGTTGTTTGTTCTGTGAACCTTAAACCATAAACTTAAACCCTAAATCCTAAACCCTAAACCCTAAATCTAACCCTAAACCTAAACCTTAAACCCTAAACTTAAACCAAACCCTAAATCATAAACCTTAAACCTTAAACCTAAACCTAAACCTAAAACCCTAAACTAAAACCTAAACTAACCTAACCTAAACTAACCTAAACCCTAAAATATAAACCTTAAACTCCTAAAGCTAAAACTAAACCTAAAACTACTAAACCTAAACCTAAACCCTAAAAAAAACCTAAAACTAAATTAAGACCAAATAAACCTAAAACCTAAAACTTGGTGTGTTACAAGGTTAATGAAATTGAAAATAAGAAATGTTGAATCTAAATTTGTTCCCCGTTGAAAAAAAAACCAAAAACCCTAAACCCTAAATTAAAACCTGAATCTTAAACCTAAAACATAAACCTAAACCCTAAACCCTAAACCCTAAACCTTAAACCCTAAACCCCAAACCTAAACCCTAAACCCTAAACCCTAAACTAACCCTAAACCATAAACCCTAAACCCTAAAAAGCTAAAAACCTAAACCAAAATTAAATAAAACTTAAAGATAAAATAAATAAATAAACCTAAACCAAAATAAAATAAATTGAAACTCCTAAACCAAACCTAAACCTAAAAAATAAAATAAAAATAAAGACTAAACTAAAACAAAATAAAACCTAAACTAAACTAAAAGATAAAAAAACCTAAATAAAATAAACTAAACCTAAATTAAAAATAAAATAAACCTAAAATAAAATAAAATAAAAAAGTAAATAAAAACCTAAACCCAAAAAAATAATACAAAAATAAAATCTAAAATAAATAAAAATAAACGAACTAAAAAAACCTAAACCAAAATAAACCTAAACCAAAACTAAAATAAAATAAACTAAAATAAATAAAACATAAACCTAAAATAAACTAAACCTAAACCTAAACTTAAACTAAATAAAATAAAATAAACTAAAAATAAACCTAAATTAAACTAAAAAACATAACCTAAAACAAAAACCTAAACCTAAAAAAATAAAATAAAAACCAAAATTTTAACCTGAAATTAAAAAAAAAAAACTAGAACTTAAACATAAAAAATAAAATCAAAATAAAACCTAACAAAAAATAAACTTAAACCTAAACCTAAATTTAGAAAATAAACTAAAATAAAAAACCAAAACTGAAATAAATAAACCTAAAATAAATAAACAAAACTAAATAAAAATAAAAAAAATAAACCTAATTAAAAATAAAAATAAAACTATAATAAAATAAATAAAAAATAAACTAAATAAATTAAATAAACCTAAACCTACTAGTTTACTTAATTTAAAACCCTAAACTAAACTAACTAAAACTGCAAAACCCTAATCCTACAACCCTAAACCCTAAACCCTAACCTGTGAAACCCTAAATCCTAAACCTTAAACCCTAAACCCTAAACCCTAAACCCTAAAACCCTAAACCCTAAACCCTAAACCCTAAACCCTAAAACCTACAAGCTGAAACCCTAAACCCTAAATCCCAAACCCAAAACCCTAAACCCTAAACCTAAACTAAAACCTAAACCTAAAAACCCTAAACCATAAACCTAAACCTTAAACAATAAAAAAGCATAAACCTAAAACACTATAAACCTAAACCAAAACACTAAACCTAAAACCTAAACCTAAACTAAATAAAACCTAAAAATAAAATAAGTAAGAAAACTTAAGCCAAAATAAAATAAATAAAAACTTAAACTACACTAAAATAATAAAAATCCTAAATAAAATAAAAAAACCTAAAATAAAAAGAAAATAAAACTAAAATAAAATAAAATAAAAACTAAATAAAAACCTAAATCTAAATAATAAACCTTATAATAAAACCTAAAAATAAATAAAAAAAATAAAACTTAAACTAAAAAAAATAAACCTAAACCTAAAATAAAATAAAAGGTAAACCTAAACCTAAATGCTAGACCCTAAATCATAAATTAACCTAAACCCTGAACACTAAACCCTAAATAAACCCTAAGCCATAAACCCTAACCCCCTACAACAATAAACCATAAACCCCAAACCCTTAACCCTAAACCCTAAACCCTCAAAACTCTTAACCCTAAAGCCTAAACACTAAACCCTAAACCCTAAACCTTAAATCCTAAACCCTAACCCTAAACCTTAAATCCTAAACCCTAACCCTAAACCCTAAACCTAGAATCCTAAGCTTATTTTCACTAAGCTATTTGACCTACATCTAGCCTATAGTGTCTTCCTGCCTACTTGCTAGTGGATGAGATGTTTTATGCTCTGCTTTATTCTAATTTCACTATTTATTGGCCCTTGAACTCAAATAACTTTTCTTTTCATTAAATGGGTGGCCTTCTTAACTATTTTGGTTGTTGCCATTCTGGCCTTCTAGAATTTCTACTGGGATCCTAGTTCCTTGTTGTTTATTATCGATCCTTCTCCTTAGTTTTGTGTTTTATTATTCTCCTAGGATTAGCCTCTATTATTTGAAGCATGTTTTATGTTATTATGCTTTGTCAGTTAGTCTTTGTTCGGGAAGTTTGGTTTTTCTCCTAGCTAGTCGCTATTACCTTCTATGGTGGCTATGATTCTTCTAGACCTTATTGGTGCTTTGTTGGTATTCTACTTTTCCTTGGTCGCTAGGGATGCTTCCTTTGTTGGTTACTTATGATGGGCTATTCTCTGTGGTTATGGTTATTTTATTTATGGGTTTGGTTGGAGGATTTTAAGTTGTCCTTAGAATCTTGGTTGGTTGATTTTTTCCTTATTGGTTTTTTCTTTCTTCTTGGACAAATTGTTAGAGCCTTTTGCTGTGGTAGCTGAACCTTTATTGATCCTTTTGGCTTGGACTTTTTGTTTCTGGTGGTTGGTGGCTGCTTTTGGCCCCCTTTTGTGTTGATGTTTTATCTTCTGGTGATTTGCACTTGCTGCAGCTTATGTTTCCTTCGGTTGATGTTTTCATTTTTGAGATGTTTAGTCATTTGTGGTTGCTCACCCTGGTTTCACTTGGTGACTACTATTTGTTGGGAATTTGTCTTGAGGGCTTTCTTGGCTTTGTTGGCTATTTTATTAATTAGCATGGTCCGGTGTTTGATGGTCGGTTCTATTTTCCTAGTTTGGAGCTTGGATGGGTTTTGGATAATGGTTGTTGGTGTTCGACTTTGTTTCATTCTCTCTAGTTTATTATGGTTACCATATGGTTTTGTTTGGTGGTTTGCTTAGTCGGTTGTTAGATGGTTGCTCTTCATTTAGTGGATTTGAACTCTCTATGGCCTTGATGTTGGCTTGTATCATGTATGAAGGCTATGATGGCTTTGATGTTGCTCACCTCCTCGCTCTGGTTGGTAGCATTACATATGATTATAATCCTTCTTATGAAGTTTGGATGCTCATATGTATGCCACTTGAGATGATCCTAACAGCATGAGCCTTCTCTTTCTCAGCTCTCTCCTTTTCCTCTATTAATCCTTATCCTTTTTGCTATGACTTTGCCTTTGTAGTGTGATTTCTTTTATAGGTTGAACTTTACGTTGGGAATGGTTGTTACTCACCAACCCAAGTTGTGGATCTTGCTTATCTTGCTTTCTCAAAGGAATCATGAAGCTACTAACTCATCCTTTAACTTTTGGATTTATTTTAGTCTTACTCTATGTTTTTTCTCTTTTGCTTTTTAGTATATTGTTTTTTGTATATTCTTTCTTTTTTTCTAATGTACTTAGATGGGGTTTATCGCTTAGGTTTCTTGTTCTCGTGAGCAGAGAATTTTAGATCTTTAACCCTTTTAAGGACATTATATCTTTTCCTTTATGGTAATAAAATTTAACTTTTCCTAAAAAAACAACCCTAAACCCTAACACCCTAAAACCCAAAACCTAAACCCCCAACCTAAAACCCAAACCCTAAACCCTAAACCCTAAATACTAAACCCTAAACCCTAAACCATAAATCCTAAAACACTAAACCCTAAACCCTAAACTAACCCTAAACCTTAAACCCTAAACTAACCCTAAATCCTAAAACCTAAACCTAACTAAACCTCCTAAACCTAAAACCTAAAACTTGTGTTACTTGTTGATTAAATCAAAATAAGAAATGAATAAATTGTTCTATTAAAACCAAAATCATAAACCTTAAATAAAATGAACTAAATCTAAAATATAAACCTAAACCTAAAACTAAACTTAAACCTAAATCTAAACCTAAACTCAATCCTAAACACTAAACCTAAAACCCTAAAACCTAAACCTAAAAACCTAAACCTAAACCCTAAAACCCTAAACTTAAACCTAAACCTAAACCTAAACCTACAAGTTTAAACAAACTATAACTGATAAACCTTAAACTCTAAACCTAAACCTAAACCCTAAATCATAATCCCTAAAACCTAAACCCTAAACCCTAAACCTTAAACCCAAAACCATAAACCCTAAACCAAAAATCCCAAACCCTAAACTCAAAACACTAAACCCTAAACTAACCTTAAACCTAAAAAAGCTAAAAACATAAATCTAAACTAAATAAAACCTAAAATTTAAATAAATAAAAAAAGTTAAACCAAAATAAAATAAAATAAGAAAATAAATTAAAACTAAAACCTATACCTAAACATAAACCTAAACCTAAAAAATAAAAAATAAAACTAAACAAATAAAAAATAAAACTAAACTAAAATAAACCTAAACCTAAACCTAAACTTTAAAAAATAAACTAAAATAAAAAACTAAAACTAAAATAAATAAACCTAAAATAAATTTACTAAACTAAATAAAAATAAAAAATAACCTAAATAAAAAAAAATCAAATAAACTAAAGTAAATAAAAAATAAACTAATAAACCTAAGCTTACTAATTTACTTAATTTAAAAAAATATAAAAAAATAAAAAATAAAATAAAATTAAAACCCATCCCTAAAAAAGTAAACCCTAAATAAACCCTAAACTCTAAACCTAAACTAAACCCTAAACCCTAAACCTAAACCACTCCTAAGCCTAAACCCTAAACCTAAAACCATAAACCCTAAACCCTAAACCCTAAAACCTACAACCCTAAACCCTAAACCCTAAACCCTAAAATCTACAACCCTAAACCCTATACCATAAACCCTAAACCATAAACCTTAAACCCCAAACCCAAAAAACCTAAATTGAAACCCTAAAGTAACCCTAAGTAAAACCCAAACCCTAAGCTAACACTACTAAACCTAAACCAAACCTAAACTAAAACTAAACCCTAAACCTAAACCCTAAAAGCATAAAACCTAAACCTAAACCCTAAAACCTAAAAAAAAACCTAAACCTAAATTAAATAAAACCTAAAAATAAAATAAATAAAAAAACCTAAACCAAAATAAAGTAATAAAATAAAATAAACTAAAAATATATACTAAAACCTAAACCTAAACATAAAAAAATAAAAAATAAAAAATAAAAACTAAACTAAAAATAAATAAATAAAAACCTAAACAAAACTAAAAAAAATTAAAAAACTGAAATAAAATAAAAATTAAACCAAAAATAAAAATAAAAAACCTAGAATAAAATAAAATAAAAACTAAATAAAAATCTAAACCTAAACAATAAGCCCAAAAATAAAACCTAAAAATAAATAGAAAATAAAACCTAAAGCCTAAACTAAAACAAAATCAAAACCTAAAAAAAAATAACGTAAACCTAAACTAAAATAAATAAAACCTAAACCTAAACTTAAAAAAACTAAACCTAAATCGAAACCCAAATTAAACAAAATAAAATAAACTAAAAATAAACATAAACCTAAACTAAAAAATAAAACCTAAAAATAAACCAAAAATAAAATAAAAGCCTAAACCTAAAGCTAAAAATAAAAACTAAAACCTAAATCTAAAAAACAAAAAAATAAAAAAAATAAACTAAACTAAAAAATAAACCTAAACCTAAACCTAAACCTAAAAAATAAACTAAAATAAAAAACATAAAATAGATAAACTAAATTAAAAAAAATAAAAATATACCTAAATAAAAATAAAAAATAAAATAAACTAAAATAAATAAGAAATAAACTAAATAAACCTAGAAATACTAGTTTACTTAATTTAAAAAAATTAGGTGAAACCTAAATAAACCCTAAACTAAATAAACCCTAAACACTAAACCCTAAAACTAACCCTAAACCCTAACTCTAAACCCTAAACCCTAAATCCTAAACCCTAAACCATAAAACCATAAAGCCTAAACCTAAAACCCTAAACCTTAAACCTAAACCTTAAACCCTAAACCCTAAAACCCTAAACCCTAAACCCTAAACCCTAAACCCTAAAACCTAAACCCTAAACCCTAAACCCTAAACCCTAAACCCTAAACCCTAACCCTATACCCTAAAACCTACAACCCTAAACCCTAAAAACCTAAACCTAAACTAAATAAAACCTAAAAATAAAATAAATAAAATAACAAAAAAACCTAAACCTAAATAAAATTAAAAAATAAAATAAAATAAAAACCTAAACTAAAACTTAATCCTAAACCTAAACCTAAACAAAAAAATAAAATAAAAATAAAAACTAAAAATTAAACTAAAATAAAATAAATAAAAACCTAAACTAAACTAAAAAATAAAATAAACCTAAAAATAAAAAAAGATAAATAAAATAAAAATTGAACGTAAAATAAAAATAAAATAAACCAAAAATAAAATACAATAAAACTAAATAAAAAACCTAAACCTAAAATAAATAATAAATAATACCTAAACCCTAAACTAAAATAAAGTAAACTAAAATTAATAAAACCAAAACCTAAACCTAAAATAAACTAAACCTAAACCCTAAACTAAATAAAATAAAATAAACTAAAAATAAACCTAAACTAAACAAAATATAAAGCCTACAAATAAACCAAAAATAAAAACCTATGGTGGGGATCTCGAGGTAATAGAGGTGGTGGTCCAAATAGTGGTGGTTATGGAAGTGGGAGGAACACGGAGGTTACCCGTGGTGGCTGAGGGAGAGATCGGGATATGATGGTGGATACCTCTACCGAGAGTCTTTGGTTCCGATGGGAACCGAGAATCAAGAATGGCCAACTGACGCTACTTATGGAACTATGTCTTTATAGTAACTTCTAGTTATCTGGATTTTGATTTGCTCTATGCATTTTTTATCTATGTCATCGCTTATGTCTTAGAAAACTTGTGTTACTTGAGGAAATCAAAAGAAATATTGAATCAATTTGTTCTTTGTTTAAAAAAATCAAAACCCTAAACCCCAAACCCTAAACCCTAAAAACCCTAAACATAAAAGCCTAAATACTAAACCTTAAACCCTAAACAAAAACCCTAACACTAAATCCAAAACCCTAAAACCCTTAACCCTAAACCCCAAACTCTAAAACCTAAACCCTAAAAACCTAAAAACCTAAACCAAAACTAAATAAAACTAAAAAATAAAATAAATAAAAAAACCTAAACAAAAATAAAATAAAAAAATAAAATAAATTATAAACATAAATTGAAACCTAAACCTAAACCTAAACTTAAACCAAAAAAGAAAATAAAATAACAATTAAGAACTAAACTAAAAGAAAATAAATAAAAACTAAAACTAAACTAAAAATAAATAAAATAAAAACTAAACCTAAAATAAAAATAAAAGAAACCTAAAGTAAAATAAAATAAAAACTAAATAAAAATCTAAACTTAAACAATAAACCTAAAAAAACATTAAAATAAATAAAAAATAAAACCTAAACCCTAAACCTAAAAAAAAAAAACCTATACCTAAAATAAAAATAAAAATAAACCTAAACCTAAACTAAAAGAAATAAAACCTAAACATAAACTTAGAATAAACTAAACCTAAATCTAAACTAAAACTAAATAAAATAAAATAAAATAAACTAAAAATAAACCTAAACCTAAACTAAAAAATAAAACATAAAAATAAATAAAAAATAAAATAAAAGCTTAAACTTAAACCTAAAAATAAAAAATAAAACCTAAAACTAAAAAAATAAAATAAAAATAAAACTAAACTAATAAATAAACATAAACCTACACCTAAACCTAAAAATAAAATAAAATAAAAACCTAAACTAAAATAAATAAACTAAACTAAATAAAAATAAAAATAAACCTAAATAAAAAATAAATAAAATAAATAAAAAATTAAATAAATAAACCTAAACCATCTAGATTACTTAATTTAGAAAAATTAAAAAATAATAATAAAGAAACCCTAACCCTAAACCCTAAACCCTAAAATTAACCCTAACCCCTAAACCGTAAACCTAAACCTACAACCCTAAATCTTAAACCCTAAAACACTAAACCCTAAACCCATAACCCTAAACCCTAAACCCTAATCACTAAAACTTAAACCTTGAACCCTAAACCCTACACCTTAAAACCTACAACCCTATACCCAAAACCCTAAACCTCAAACTCTAAACCCTAAATAATAAAAATCAAAAAAATCTAAACCTAAACAAAATAAAACATAAAAAGAAAATAAATAAATAAAATCCTAAGACCAAATAAAATAAAGTAAATAAAATAAATTAAAACCTAAACTAAACCTAAACCTAAACATAAAATAAAATAAAATAAACTAATAAAATAAACTAAAATAAAAGAAATAAAACCTAAACTAAACTAAAAAAAATAAAATAAACCTAAGATAAAATACCTAAATAAAATAAAACTAAACTTAAATAAAGAAAATAAACAAAATAAACCTAAATGAAAAAAAAAATAAAACCTAAACCAAAAAAGTAAACCTATAAATAAAACCTAAAAATGAATAAAAAATAAAACCTTAAACAAAAAACCCTAAACTTAAATTAAAAATAAAATAAATAAAATAAAATAAACCTAAACTAAAATAAACTAAACTAAAATAAATAAAACCTAAACCTAAACCTAAAATAAACTAAACCTAAACTTAAACCTAATCTAAATAAATTAAAATAAACTAAAGATAAACCTAAACCTAAACTAAAAAATAAAACCTAAAATAAAAACCTAAAACCTAAACCTAAAAAAATTAAATAAAAACCTAAACCTAAACCTAAAAATAAAAAATAAAACCTAAACCTAAACTAATAAAAATAAAACAAAACACAACTAAAAAAATAAACTTAAACCTAAACCTAAACATAAAAAAAAAAACTAAAATCAAAAACCCAAACTAAAATAAATAAACTAAACTAACTAAAATTAAAAAATAAACATAAATAAATAAAAATCATAAAATAAACTAAAATAAATAAAACTAAAAACTAAATAAACAAAACCACCATTTACTTAATAAAATACTAAATCCTATGTCAACCCTAAACCCAAAATGCTAAACCCTAAAAATTCTAAACCCTAAAGCCTAAACACTAAACCCTAAACCCTAAACCCTAAACCCTAACCATAAGCCCTAAACCCTAAATCCAAAATACTAAAACCCTAAACCTTAAATCCTAAAAACCTAAAAACCTAATCCAAAACTAAATAAAACCTAAAAATAATATATATAAAACCTAAACCTAAATAAAATAAAAAATTAAAATAAAATGAAAACCTAAACTAAAACCTAATCCTAAACCTAATAATAAAATAAAATAAACTAATATATATAAATAAAAATAAACTAAATAAAAACCTAAACTAAACTTAAAAATAAAATAAGCCTAAAAATAAAAATATAAATAAAATAAAAACTAAATGTAAAATAAAAATAAAATAAACTAAAATAAAATAAAATAAAATAAAACTAAATAAAAACATAAACCTAAACCCGAAACTAAAAAAAAAACCTAAATAAAAAATAAAAATAAAATAAATAAAATAAAGTAAACATGCACCTAAACTAAAATAAACTAAACTAAAATAAATAAAATGTAAACCTAAACCTAAAATAAACTTAACGGAAACCTAAACCTAAACTAAAAAAAATAAAATAAACTTAAAATAAACCTAAAAATAAACCTAAAATAAAAATCTAATACCTAAACCTAAAAAAATAAAATTTGAACTTAAATCTAATGTAAAAATAGAAAATAAAACCTAAACCAAAAAAATAAAATAAAAATAACACTCAAATAAAAAATAAACCTAAGCCTAAACCTAATCCTAAAAAATAAACTAAAATAAAAAACCTAAACAAAAATAAATAAACCTAAAATAAATAAACTAAACAACACAAAAAAATAAAAAAATAAACCTAAATACAAATAAAAAAAATAAAATAAACTAAAATAAATAAAAAATAAACTAAATAAACCTAAACCTACCTATTTGCTTAATTAAAAAAAGAAATCATAAACCATAAATCCTAAACTTTAAACCCTAAACCTTAAACCTACAACCCTAAACTCTAAACCCTAAACCCTAATCCCTAACCCTAAACCCTAAATAATAAAAGCATAAACCCTAAAACCCTAAACCCTAAACCTTAAACCCTAAACCCTAAAACCTCAAACACTAAACCTAAACCTAAAGTAACTAAATAAATTTTAAAAAATAAACTAAACCCTGATACCTAATAAACCTAAACCTAAACCTAAAACCCAAGAATGCGTAACCTTGATGAAAAGAACATCACTATCAACCGTGCTCTAGATCTAGGTGGAGTCAAGGTGGAGTTATCATGTGGTGGTGGGGATCTAGAGGTGCTAGTGGATATGGAGGTGGTGGTTAGCAATGGTGGCTATGGAGGAGGGAGGAGAGGAGGTTATAGCCTGGTGGTGGAGGGAGAGATTGGATATGATGGTGGATCCCACTAGAGAGGCCTGTGGTTTTGGAAACCAAGAAATTGAAGAACGCTATTCGAACGCTTATGGAACTGTCTATAAGAGATGGCTCTAGTTATCTAGGGTTTTTGATTTATTCTTGGCATGCTCATTTTTGATTTATGTCATCACTTGTCTCTTAGAAATATTGAATATGAATTTATTCTCTATTAAAAAAAACAAAAAATCCTAAACCATAAACTAAAACCTGAACCCTAAACCTAAAACCTATTCCTTAGAACCTAAACCCTAAATCCTAAAATCCCTAAACCCTAAATCCTAAACCATAAACCCTAACACCCTAAAGCCTAAAGCCTAAACCAAAAAATTAAACCCTAAACCTTAAACCCTAAACCCTAAACCGTAAACCCTAAACCCTAAACCCTAAACCCTAAAGCTAAAGCTAAAAAGCTAAACTTAAACTAAATAAAACTTAAAAATAAAATAATTAAAAAAACATAAACCAAAATAAAATAAAAACATAAACTATAACCTAACCTAAACTTAAACCTAACCAAAACCTAAAAAGAAAATATAAAAAAATAAAAACTAAACTAAAATAAAATAAATAAAAAATCTAAACTAAACTAAAAAAAAAATAAGAAAACCTAAATAAAATAAAAATTAAACCTAAAATAAAAAAATAAAATAAAATATAAAATAAAATAAAATAAAACTAAATAAAACCTAAACCTAAAAAATAAACCTAAAATAAATAAAAATAAAACCTAAACCCTAAACTAATAAAACCTAAACCTAAAATAAAAGTTAAATAAACCTAAACCTAAACTAAAATAAATATAACCTAAACCTAAACCTAAAATAAACTAAACCTAAACCTAAACCTGAACAAAATAAAATAAAATAAAATGAAAATAAACCAAAACCTAAATTAAAAAATAAAGCCTAAAAATAAACCTAAAATAAAAACCTAAAACCTAAACCTAAAAAAATAAAATAAAAAGCTAAACCTAAACCAAAAAATAAAAAATAAAACCTAAACCTTAAAAAAAAACTAAACTAAAAAATAAACCTAAACCTATAGCTAAATGAAAAAATAAATTAAAATAAAACACCTAAACTATAATAAATAAACTAAACTAAATAAAAATAAAAATAAACCTAAAAAAATAAAAATAAAATAAGCTAAAATAAATAAAAAAAGACTAAATAAACCTAAACCTACTAGTTTACTTAATTTATAAAAATAAAAAATAAAAAATAAAAATAGAAAAAACCCTAACCCTAAACCCTAAACCCTAAACCTACAATCTTAAACCCTAAACCCTAAACCCTAAACCCTAAACCTAAACCCTAAACCCTAAACCTAAAACCCTAAAATAAATAAACCCTAAACCCCAAACCCAAAAAAAAACAAAAGAAACAAAAAATGAAAATAAAAAAAAAAAAAACCAAAAAAATGACAAAAAACCCTCCTGTCCAAGCTCTAACGATTCTGAATCCTTTTCATTCTTTTTCTCATCATTTATGAGCTGGTTTTCTAGAAATTTCTTTGTTTTGCTTCGATCTTCGATCTTTAGTTGATCCATGTTTGTATGGCACCATTTTCCATGGTGTTGATTTCTGAATACTGGGAAAACTAAATGCTCCAGATCTATGTCATCGCTGACTAAAACTGTGTATTAGGATGATGAAATCAAAAGAAGAAATGTTGAATCTGAATTTATTCTATTAAAAAAAAATAAAACCCTAAACCCAAAACTAAAACCTAAACCCTGGATCAAAAAACCTTAACCTAACCCTTAAAACCCTAAACCAAACCTAACCATAAACTTAAACCCTAAAACTAAACCCTAAACCCTAAACCCTAAAACTTAAACCCTAAACCTAAATAAGAAAATCCTAAAACCTAAACCCTAAACACTAAAAAACCTAAACCTAAACCTAAACTAAACATTAAACAATAAACCTAAACCCTAAACCATAAACCCTAAACCCTAAACCCTAAAACCCTAAATCCTAAACTAACCTAAAGAAACCCTAAACCCTAAAAACCCTAAACCCTAAAGACTATAGCCTAAACCATAAACTAACTTAAATCCCTAAACCTTAAACCCTAAACCTTAACCCTAAACCCTAAACCCTAAAATCTTAAAACCTAAACCCTAAAACCCTAAACCCTAAACCCTAAACCCTAAATCCTACACCCTAAAAACCTAATAACCTAAACCTAAACTAAATAAAACCTAAAAAATAAAATAAAAACTTAATATAAATAAAATAAAATAAAATAAATGCCTAAATTAAAACTTAAACCTAAACCTAAAAAGAAAACAAAATAAAAATTTTAAATAAATTAAAATAAAATAAATAAAAACTTAAACTAAACTAAAAAATAAAAAACCTAAATAGAAAAAACAAAAAATAAATTAAACCTAAAATAAAATAAAATAAAAAATTATATAAAAACCTAAACCTAAAAAATAAACCTTAAAATAAAACTAAACCCTAAACTAAAGAGAAAACCTAAACAAAAAAAATTAAAAAAATAACAAAATAAACCTAAACCCAAACTAAAATAAACTAAACATAAAATAAACTAAACCTAAACTTAAACTGAAACTAAATAAAATAAAATAAACTTAAAATAAACCTAACAAAATAAAATAAATAAAAAGACCTAAACCTAAATAAAATAAAATAAAATAAAAACCTAAACTAAAAAAAAAACCTAAAAATAAAATAAATAAATAAACCTAAACCTAAAGAAAATAAAATAAAATAAAATAAAAACCTAAACCTAAACCAAAAAATAAATTAAGATAAAAATAAAATTAAACTAAAATAAAATAAATGAAAACCTAAACTAAACTAAAAAATAAAACCTAAATAAAATAAAACTAAAATAAATAAAAACTAAAATAAAATAAAACTAAATAAAAACATAAACCTAAAAATAAATAAAAAAAAACCTAAAAAACTAAAAAAAAAAAACCTAAACCTAAAATAAAAATAATAAAATAAACCTAACCTAAACTAAAATAAACTATAAAATAAATAAACCTAAACCTTAACCTAAACCTAAAAAAAAAAAAAAAAATAAATAAACTAAAATAAAGCTAAACCTAAACTAATAAAATAAAATAAAAACCTAAACTAGAAAAATAAAATAAACCTAAAAATAAATGTAAAATAAAAACCTAAAACCTAAACCTAAAAAAATAATATAAAACCTAAAAATAAAAGATAAAACCTAAACCTAAGAAATAAAATAAATATAAAACTCAACTAAAAAATAAACCTAAACCTAAACCTTAACCAAAACTAAATAAAATAAAATAAACTAAAAATGAACCTAAACTTAAACTAAAAAATAAAACCTAAAAAATAAACCCAAAATAAAAACCTAAAACCTAAACCTAAAAAAATAAAAATAAAAACCTAAACCTAAACCTAAAAAAAAAACCTAAACTAAAAAAATAAAATAAAAATAAAACTCAACTAAAAATAAACCTAAACCTAGAAAATAAATAAAAATAAAAAACCTAAACTAAAATAGAAAAACCTAAAATAAATAGACTAAATTAAATTAAAATAAAAAATAAAAAATAAACTCAAATAAATAAAAAAAATAAACTAAATAAACCTAAACCCACTGGTTTACTTAATTTTCTTTTTTTAAAAAAAAAAACCTAAACTCTAAATCCTAAACACTAAACCCTAAACCATAAAACTAACCCTAAACCCTAAACCCTAAACCCTAAACCCTAAACCCTAAAACTATAAACCCTAAACCTTAAACCCTAAACCCTAAAAAACCTTAAACCCTAAACCCGAAGCCCTAAACATTAAACTAACCCTAAACCCTAAACTGTAACCCTAACCTTAAGCCCTAAACTCTAAACCTTAAACCATAAAACCCTAAACCCTAAACCCTAAGAATGGAACCTTGATCATAAACATCACCGGCCAACTAGGCTCACCAGATCTGGGAGGCTAAGGCGAGGGCGCACAAGTGGTGGTGGTCTAGAGTGGTGGTGGTTATGGAGGTGGAGAGGATAGAGGTTACATCGTGGTGGTGGCGGAGGAGATCAAGGATATGATGGCGATCCAGCGTGGGTGGTTTTGATGGAACGGAGATCAAGAACGGCCGATCCGATCCGCTTATGAAATTGTGTCTTTATAATGAGAGATGTTCTACTTATCTTGGGTTTTTGATTTGCTCTATAAGTGCTCATTTTTTATCTATGTAATCTCTTGTGTCTTCAAGAACTTGGGGTGCTACTTGGTTGATGAAATTAAAAAGAATAAATGTTGGATCCGAATTTGTTCTTTATTAAAAAATAAGAAAAACCTTAAACCCTAAACCTTAAACCTAAACCCTAAACTCTAAACCCCAAACTAAAACATAAATCCTAAATCTAAAACTTAAACCATAAACCCTAAACCCATACCCTAAAACCAAAACTCTAAACCCAAAAAACCCTAAACCCTAAACACTAAACCATAAACCCTAAACCTCAAACCTTAAACCCTAAACCATAAAAACTCTAAACACTAAACACTAAAAAAACTCTAAACCCTAAACCCTAAAACCCTAAACTAAAACCTAAACCCTAAACCCTAAACTAAACCTAAAACCTAAAACCCTAAACCTAAACCTAAACTCTAAACTAAACCCTAAACTAACCTAAACTAAACCCTAAACCAACCTAAACCCTAAACTATAAACCTTGAATAAAGATGTCATTAGGAGTAGATCTAAAGAATGACCTATTCCTAGCATAGTTATGGTGGCTAAAGAAAATGTCTTCAAGAGACTTTTCCTTGACTATTAGAGATTTGAATACCCTAAACCCTAACCCTAAATCATATTATAACACCATATATTATAGTATAATGTAGCATCATATATTTGAGCATGTAGTGATGTGTTTTTGGAAGTTATAAAACTTTTGAAATTTTTAGTATATTATGGTATTGTGCCCTATAGTCTAAATTAATATAAACCATAAAATATTGATTTAAAATTTAGATGATGAAATTTGTTAAATTTCAAGTGGAATTATGTTGTAGTACCAAAGGTGTGCTACCACTTGTACTCTAAAAGTAAGATTTTATGTTTAAAATAAATATTATATGTTGTAGCATATAGCATCATATATCATAATATATTATTTTATGCATTTTAATTATTTTATTATTTTACAATCATGCAGTTGAGCCAACACTATTATTATTTATAAAAATTTTGATTTAGACTTTAAAATGGTGGAATTTGGCCAAATTCTTAGTAGGTAGAGCATGGCATCATAATATATTGTGTCGATTTAAATAATGTAAGTGATACAACTAAAATATATACTAATTTTATGAATTTTTATCATAAGCAATCCTTTGTGATGTGATATGCAATATAATATAATATAATATGTTATAGTGTATTATAATATAGGATGTCATAACATAGTGTAGCATCATGCATTATAGCATACTATTTTGTATTACTACTTATGTTTTACCATATTTTAGTTTGTTATAGTATGATGTAGCACAGTTTGCACTAGTATAATTCATAAAATACTTTATTTATAGTCGAGATGATGGGATTTGGCCAAATTTAAAGTAAGCTTTAAGGAACATCATGGGGTGCTATGGTGTGTCATTTAATCAAAAGAATGGAATTTTGCATCCCAAATAAATGTTCATTTTTCAACCAAATTTTATAAATTTTTTACTTAAAGTGATTCATTTTAAGGTGTAATGTAAGATAATATATTATATGAAAGCATATTAAAATATAATGTACATAACAATATAACTTCACATCTATATGAATGTGGTGGTGTGTTACTAATGTTATTGTACATTTTAGTATGTTTTACCTTTTGTTATAATACATTGGGTCAAAACTCACAAAAATGTTAATTTAAAGGTTGAGATGGAAGAATTTGGCCGAATTCATGACACACACTAAGAGAAACACCAAAATTATTCTATTTTGTACCATTTCTAATAGAAAAATAATTTTACATCTAAATTGAACATTATTCATATTTTGAGTAAATTTTATTATTTGTTCATTTTAAGTGATTATAATGAGGTGTAATGTTAGAAAATATATTATATTATAGTAAATTATAATATAACATCATATATTATAATATAATATAGTGTGTAATTCATATAATATCTTTAGATGATATTGTATAGTTAGTTTGAGCTTGCACCATCAAATAAAATGTTGATTGCAATGCTAAGATGATGTAATTTGAATGAATACATTATTAAGCTTTTGGTTAAAGTATTAAAGGTGTGCATAAGAGAAGAAATAAGATTTGATGAGAATTCCATGTCAAGGACATGGAGGGAGATCCGCTAAGAGATCACTCATGCATTGGACATATAGAGGGTCTATGTCGGGCATAAAAGAGGAAAATCTACTAGGGATAAGGTTTGAATTTGATTTGATTATATGATCAAGATCTGGGATAAGAATCTATAATCCAGGGATTAAGATCAAATCACTTTAATTTGTTTTGTTTTAATTGATGTGGAAGCATATGCCAGAGATATGGGCTGAGTCCGATGGGATCGGTATATGAACCTTCCACTAGCGGTGGGCTATCTAATGGGATTGGGATTTGAGTTTGATTTCAAAGAATTGTTTGGGATGTATCCATTGGGAAAAGAGTTTGCTGGATTTCTTTGATTTAGAATCTACTGGGGAGTTGGTTTAATTTGGCTCCACCGAGGGAGGTTGGTTTTGAATTTGATTTGTTGACTTGTTTATATATGATTTGGGGCTCCAAGAAGGGTGATTTAACTCGGGAAAATCAAATTAGGTTTAATTTAATCTGAAGTTAATATATGAACTGGGTGCGATGGACCCAGAGAAGGGGCAATATCCCTTGACCTACCTCGTTTACAAATCCAAAGGGATAGTCTACGATGCGGGTAGAGCTAGCCAACCTAATGGGTTTTCTGTACAAGCTAGAAAAAAGGCATAGACTTACATCTTCCAAAGCGAGGAACAACTGCTGGGGTGACCTATTGGTTGCACAACAAATTGAACTTGACCTAGGGAAACTACTGAGTGAATGCTACTGGAGACTTATGTCAACTCAAAAGTAGTCAAGATTAATTATATCTTAATTTCATGTGATTTGATATGATTTATTTGGTTTAGTTTGATTTTGATTGAGGCATATCCATTGGGGATGTGAGCTCGATCAAATTTGATAGATTTAATTTTGGACCATGTCGCGATGGACCCAGAGAAGGGTCTATATCAGACTTGTCCTACCTTAGAGTTACAAATCCAAAGGGATAGTCTACTCGTCATGGGGTAGAGCTAGCCAACCTAAGGGGTTACCTTTCAGTGTGCAACAACAGTGCTAGGAAGAAGGCGTAGCAGGCTTACATCTTTTAAAGTAGGGAACAATCGCTGGGGTGACCTATTGGTAGCACAATAAATCAAACCCAACTTAGGGCTACCACGAGTGAATGTTGGGAGAGCACCCTATGACACGCCATAAAGATAGGATGTCGCTAGGAAAAGGTAGCATTATGGGAGTCCTCCTAATCCAAAAGTGAATATATATTTTGTTTATATATTTACATGGATCCTGTTGGTGTGTGAGGGACCACACTAAATGGGGCTATGTCGGCCTTAACCTATCTCAGATTTACTGGACCAAGGGAGAATCTGCACATCCACGGGATGAATTCTCCAACCACAGGAGAGGTTACTAGGAAAAGGGAACTATTCATTCTGAGAGTAACCCATGTAGTGTCTAAATGGGGTCAAAAGGATGTGATCCAAATTTAGTAGTGGGAGCTACTAGGCATCGAGCCCCGAAAAGAAAGCATATATGTGGTGACTAACTCAAAAAGAAAGACTTACATCTACCATGAGTGGTGTATCCTAAGATGAGAACCAACCAACCTAATGTGTATCCGACAGCATGAGTGGTGTATCCATCAACATAATGAGAACAAACCAACCTAAGGTGCTCGTCAGTGTATAATGAGCAATCTGGAAAGAAAGCATGTAGGCTTACAACTTTTTGAGTAGAACTAATCATCAAGATTGGCTGTCATCGGTGGAACAGATGTTGGCTGTCTGACCTAGAGGGACTATGAGGAAGGACTAGACCCAGACTTGAAGTAGTCCGGAGGGAAGGAGCCTCTAGGGGACTTATCCTAAACTTCAAATATACTTAACTAGTATAATCTAAGAAGAAAGCATAGCAGACTCACATCCTCTTAAACAAAGCCAACATGAGGTAGCTTACCAGCCATGTAGTAAGGCCTACCAAACTAATAAGGAGCTCATCGGGTGCAGTGGCCAAGTAAGGAAGGAAAGCATAGCGTACTTACATCCTCCAAAGTAAGAATACCACTAGGGTGACACACTAGTAGGTAGCATCAATCCGACCTAGAGCTATTGAGTGAGTGCTTGTTATATCAACCTCGAGTAGCCCAAGAGGAATGATATGTGTTTGTTTTATATGTTTGTAGTTTGTGTGTTGTGGATGCAGATAGGATGCCTGTTCCTTACACCTACCCTAAACACATCATGGAAAATTCACAAACAAAAATACTTTCAACATGGAAGAGATTGAATTCGAAAAGAAATTTTCATTGATGATAATTATTTTCAAACATGATTTATAATATTTTTTAAGTAGAGCCCGTAGATTGGAAGCATTGGGTGCTCTCCCTTATGATTAATAAGCTAATAAAGTCCTTCTTGGTAGGCCTTCTATATGGAAAAAGGGCCTTCCCAAGTTGGTTCAAACATGCCTCCCATCTTATGATGGGCAACAATCAATCTCCTTAGAACTAAAATAAGCTCTTCTAGTTGAAAAGCTCTAGGAGACCAACTTATTGTGAGCTTGAATCATTTTAGCTTTGTATAACTAGAGGTTTTGGCATGCCCGCATGCATCTCTCCTCCAAACCTTCGAGCTCTTCTAGCCGCAACTTGGCACTCTCTCTATTATCATCTTACTACCCACAACTATCCTTAGTGATGGGAGTTAGACTTCTAATGGTAGAATAGCTTCAAACCCACACACTAAGAAGAAATGAGTAAACTGAGTTGGAGTTCTATATGTCATGCGTTTTCAACTAAATGCTCATGCCACTATCACTTATTATTGTCGAGTGTTTTCTTTAGTATTTAGATGAGTGTTTTGTTGAAGGCTTTTACTAAGCCATTTTCCCTCGAGTAGTTAATGGTAGAATATCTCTAATCTATGTAGTATCTAAAAGTTGTTGATCTTGGTGCTTGAATGCAGTACCATTATCAGATATAATTCATTGAGACACTCTGAACCTATATATGATATGGTTCCTAAAAAATTGGAGCACATGCTAAGCTATGACCTCGAGTAAGCACCTTCATTATTTGGAAAAGTTGCTAAGATGAACCGATGACACTTGAAGAGGATCAAGACCCACGAATTCAACACTGAATGGCCATGAGGCCAATGTAGGATGTAGAATGTTGTGACCACACTGTATTTTACATTGGTGGAATTGCCGAGCCAAATCCATGCAATCTTTGATCATCGACTACCAGTAGTATCCTAGTCTCTTAATTTTGGCTTTCATCTTCGGACCAAAAAAGTTGGCTCCACATAATCCTGAGTGTACCTCAGTCATGATCTTATGGGCTATGTGCTTGTCTAAATAATGTAACCACATATGGTCGACTTGGCATGATTTTCTCTACAATGGGCTCCTTCTCTGTATTCCTTTAGGTCCTGAATGAATCCCTCTAACTCCTGTCCTTCTTGGCAATGGCAACCTCCCTTCAAGAGAGTACTTTTGATGAGTTCAATATGGATAAGATTGTCTATGGACCTTTATTTATATGGACTCATTCTCCAAACATGCCAACTCCTTGGCAAGCTTGCTAAAGCATGCACTATGACATTCTCTCCTATCTTATAAATGGTAACCTGGATTTGGGCCAATAACTCCATGGTAATGATGGATCTTGGCTTTATTACCTTATAGGACCCAAGATTGAGTTAGATGTTCTTATTAAAACCTAAAAATTGGCCAGGCTCCTTTGTGCAAATTGGATTGTGATATAGAGAATTTCATCACATCATGATCTGAAGTAAAGAGAACTATTCCTACCCCTACTTTTCCTAGAATAGTAGATTATGGTTTTTCTCCTCTTTGAGAGGAAGCCGAACCATCAAAGTACATCTCTTAGTGGTGAATGCTAGTATCCCCTAAGTTCATGATTTTTTCATCAGGAAGATCATCACTAAGTGGAGAGTCAGGAAGAAGTGGGTGTGCTTCTAAGAAATCTGCTAGCACTTGTCCTTTCACTACATGGAGGGGTACGAAGGTAATGTCAAACTACAAGAGGATCATGGACCATCGTGCCAACCATCCGAATAGTGTCAACCATGTCATGAGATAATGTAGTGGATTGATCCTAGAGATTAAGTTCACCTTATGAAGAAGCATGTAGTGTTGTAGCTTTTGGGATGCAAAGATTAAAGCTAGGCAATGCTTCTCAATGGGTGGATAATTAGCCTCACCAAGGATTAGATGACAGTTGAGGTAGTAGAGTGCATTTTCCTTCCCTTCATCATTGTCTTAGGACAACAAAGCACCAAGGGAGTCCTCTAATGTAGCAATGTAAAGTATGAGCTTGCCGGATAGGCTACTAGAATCATGGTCATCGTAATGCTTGATGTCTTCAAGGCATGCTCACACTTGTCATCCCACTTGAACTTGGCATCCTTTTTGACAAGTGCTAAGAATGGCTAACATCTTCCTGATAGGTTGGATATAAAGTGTCTTAGATACACCAACCACCCTTGGAATGATCTGAGTTGAGTTAAACTTTCAGGGCTGGGGATTTCTAATATCGCCTTGATCTTCTCTAGATTGATTTTGATTACCTAGTGTTAGACAACAAACCCAAGGAATTATTCTAATGCTACTCTAAATGAACACTTCAAAGGGTTCATTTTGAGGTTAAATTATCTTAACTGTTTGAAAACTACTCTCTAGTCAAAGAGATGGTATTCTTTTTCTATACTTTTGACCATAAGATCATCAACATAGCACTCGACTTGATGATGAATGAGTTTGTCGAAGATTCGAGTCATAGCCCGCTGGTATATAGCATAGGCATTTTTAAGGCTGAAAGGCATGACCTTATAGTAATAGATTCAGATTAGTGTTCTAAAAGCAGTGTTTCTTTTATCTTCAGGGGCCATCATTATTTAGTTATATCCAGTTGAGCCATCCATGAAAGAGAAAACTGCATGAGATGAGTTAATGTCCACCATCAGCTCCGAGATTGGTAGTGGAAATTTATCTTTTGGACATGCCTTATTTAAATCCCTAAAATTGACGTATATGTGAATTTGGCCATTCTTTTTTTTAACTGGGATGACATTGCAACCATAGGGTATTTTTCTTCCAAGCTGAAGCCAACATCGATCAATTTCTTGACTTCAAAAATGACCTGTTGTTCTATGTCTAATTGCATGCATCTAGGAGTTTGCTTGATAGGGTTAGTAGTAGCAAGCTTTTATGGACCACATGTCGAGCCAATCCAAGCATCTCTTTATAACTCTATGCAAAGCAGTCCTTAAACTCAGTTAATAGCCTAACTAAGTCATTGGTGTCAATTTCATTCAACAAAGAACTGATGTATGTGCATGGATCTTCTTCAATTAAGTTGATTGAGCTCGATGGTTGATTGATCTCTTCTTCAAACTCTAGTGCACCTTTGACTTCAAAATCATGGATCATCTAAAGTTTTAAGCATAGCTCCTCATATGATTTTAATGTGATTTGAAAAGAACCTATCGATTCCAAATGGATGACTAAGTAGTAATCATCAACCGACATCGTACCAAATCCTAGTTCTTGATTGAGAGCTTTTTCATTTGTTCTTCCATATTCTTTGAAGTAGTCGTGCTTTGACCAAGTATATGTGATTAACCCTTTCATTTGCTAAATTATGAACACAAGGCAAGTACCAATCAAAAGGTAATTCTATTAAATTTTATATGAATCATCAAGTTTTACATTAACTTCTTGACTTGAGGATGATGATCCCAAAAAGAACCTCTAAGTCTTCACACCTGTGGATGACTTAGGGGATTCCTTAACTAACAAACCCTCAACTTTTTGAGTGGAAAGTGGGGTTAGAGCTAAGGTTCCCAACTGATGCCTAACTATTTCACATATAGACTTGGATACACTTATGCTTTCTTTGGAGCTCTTCATCTATCTGGTCAAGTGTCACCTGGGAATCTACTCGAGAAGAGTTGGTGTTAACCATATAAGACTCATCCTATGAACTAGATTCTAAGTCTATATGGATAGGTGTACTCGGTATTTGGGACATATCTTCTATTGGGTGGCCAATAAGGAGGTTTTCCATCCCCAAGACTACCTGAACTGCCTCTTCCTCTAGTGGAGGTTAGTCATCCTACCCATATGTTTGAATGGAGTAATGAACTGTGGGTGGAATCTAATGTTAGCTCCACTTCTTCCTCCAAGTCTATTTTCGCTCCTTTATTTTTTTTCATTTTCTTTCTTTTTTCTTTTTTCTTTCTTTTCTTTTTTCTTTTCTTTTTATTTTTAAACTTTGGCCAAGTTCAAGAGAATAGACTTGTTGATTTTGAGGGAGGTAGTAAGCTGCATCCTCATATATGCCAACCTCATGAACTCTAAATGGCTTGAGATCTCCTTTGACATAATAGACGATCCCACCTCTCACAAACTTTATACATTGATGTAGAGAGGATGGAACTATGTTGTTCTCATGTATCCATGGTCTCCTAAGCAAAGCATTGAAAGATGTATCAGAGTCTATAATGTGAAACTTGGCTTCGGTCTTCCAATCAATTTTATCTAAGTGAAACACTATGGAGCCTAAGGCCTGTTGACCATACCTATGGAGTGCGGATTCAATCTTCCCATCTTAAACTTAGAGTCTTCTAGACACTAAGACTTCCTAGACATAAGACACTTCTAATTAGGTAAACACTTAACCTAAGCCTAAAGACTTAGAAGGGTTAACCATAGGATTAGGTTATGCCTTGGGGATTAGGATAATCCACCCTACAACCCAAATCCAATCCATGTTCACCTTCTCAAACCAAACCTCAAGTTCAATTCAAACATCAAATTTAAATCCAAATCCAAACCCAAATTCCAAAACCAAATGATGAAGCCCATGATCAAATCCAAACTTGAAACCCTTCCTAAGCCATATGACCTATCCCATGGACTTAGCCAAATCTTAATCCAAATCAATCCAAAATCAATTGATTTTCTCATAATCAATTTATATCTTCAATCATCTTCCTAAATATAAATCAAATCTACATTCAAATGATCAAAACTAAATCAAACTAAATCAAATTAAATCAAAACCCTTCCTACACCATATGACCTATCCCATGGCTTAGCCAAATCTTAATCCAAATCAAGTCAAACTCAATTTATTTTCACAAATCAATCATATTTTCAATCTTCTTCACAAATTTAAATGAAATATACATTTAAATAATCAAAATAAATCAAACCAAATCAAAATCCAAACCTAAGCCACATGACCCAACTCCATTGACTTAGCCAAATTCCTTCATTCCAAAACCCAAATTCAATTGATTTTCTATGAATCAATCATACATTCAATCATATTCACAAATATAAATAAAATCTACAATAATCAAGCCAAACCAAAATCAACCCAAGTCAAACCCAACTTAACCCTTTTGACTTGAAATTTTCAGATGAAAAAACCCATTTGAACCCGCTAATTGCAATTGAATTTATATATCAATCCCAAATCCATATATAAACTCAACTAAATCAAACTCAACCCAAAATCAAGCCAACTAAACCTACCTGGTCTGACTTTGAGCCAAGTTCTACCTAAATTGATTGAACCAAGTCTA
>CM038214.1:197284098-197412124 GCA_021442155.1 Cymbidium sinense
TACTTTGAGTGAGTTCTCAAACTCTTCTTCTTAGACCTATGAGTCTTCTAGACACTAAGACTTTTAGTCATAAGACACTTCTAATTAGTGAACACTTAACCTAAGCCTAAAGACTTAGAGGTTAACTAGATTAGGCTATGCCTTTAGGGATTAAGGAGACTCACCTACTCTATAGCCTAAATGACCTATGTTCACCTTCTCAAACCAAACCACAAATAAAATTCAAATATCAAAATCCAAATTCAAAAAATCAAATGTTTGAAGCCCATGATCAAATCAAAAATCAAAATTTTCCCTAAGCCCCATGATTTATCTTTTGGACTTAGCCTTAGCCAAATCTAAATAAATCCAAATTCAATTGATTTTCTCAAAGCTCAATTAAACCCTTCAATCAATTTATCAAATTCAAACTCAAACTCAACTTCAAATCATGATCCAAACCTAAATCTAAATCAAATCAAATCCAAATCAAACCCTTAAGCCAATTTCATGGAATTAGCCAAATCTCATCCAAATCAAACCTAACTCAATTGATTTTCTCATATATTAATCAATCCATCAATCATCACTTCAAGCCATACCAAAATTTACAATCAAATCAATCAAGCCAAGGTTAAACCTAACCTAACCCATTTGACCCAAAATATTCAAATAAGCTCCAAATCACCTAAGTCCAAATAAAATCAAAATTAAGCCAGATTAAATTGAATCAAAAATATGAAATCAATGCATAAACACAAACAGACTAAAAAATAAATCAAGATGGGACAAAATAGCAAATAGGTCATTTGACCTAGTTGACCCATTGGGCTTAAAGTCAAAGTCAACAAATTAAAATTTGATCAAATTGAGTCACTCCAAAGACTCAAAATCATCAAATGAACATGTTTGAGTCTAAAATTAAATAATTTAAATTGAAGATCCAAATGGGTTGATTTGGCCACAAGTAGACCCAAATGGATCTATTAAATCTAAATTCAAATTAAATTGAAAATTAATTCAAATCAAACATCCAAAATCATTTTAAAATTTATAATTAGATAAAATTTAGCTAACCATTGGGTTTAATTTAATAAATTTGATCATTTAACTCAAATAAGTCAATGTGGCCCATTAAGCCCAATTTTTTTATGAAAATGGGCTTAAATCTAAATCTACATCAAATCAAGTGAGATCAATTACTCCAAATCATCTTAAACACTTAATTAGAACATGAACCCAAACACACCATAATTGAGCCAAATTGATCATTTTGAATCAATTAAGCCAACTAAAAAAATATAATTAGCAAGCTAATCAAACTATAAAATTAGAAAATCAATCATATAACAAAAAAAAAAAAATCAATGTCATTTGTATAATTAAAATAGAAATATAATTAAATTTGAACATCAAATATAAATTTGATTAAAATTAAATCAAAATAATTAACTACTAAATAAATAATAAATATACAATTTGAATAATCATTAATTATAGTATATATAATTTATAAACTTGTTAAATTAAAACTATAATATCAAAATTATTAAAATTGTGAAGATTTATAAAAAAAGAATAAGTCTAAAAAAAATAATAACAAAAAAAATTCCATCCTTAGTCACGTGAAAATAGATATATATATATTTATCAAGCATGTATTCTCTCATTCACATTTATCTAGTTAAAATAAAATAAATAAAATAATAATAAATTTGGACATCACTCTTTTATTAAAGCTAGCAAAGCATCAAGTCTTATTTTTTATTTCACATGAATCTCAAATAAATTTTTTATTTTCTATTCAAATGAAAACCTCTCCGACTTTAAAAAATTAAAATAAAATATCTTATCTTACTCACTTAGAACCTCTCTCTCTCTCTCTCTCTCTCTCTCTCTCCTCCCATCATAAAAAAATAGAATTGACTCCTTTCCATCTTTTTTTGCGAATACCATCTCCTCCTCCATTTTCATCCCATCATTGATGGGAACAAATGAGAAAGCGGAGCTTTTCTCCTTCTACAAAGCCTCTCATCCTCACCATTTTTTTTTTAGCGACTCTCTCTCATCTTTCCTCATGCAAGAGAAATCAAAGCTATCCTTGCATCTCATTTGATCTGATTGAAGGTTAGCCGCATGGGATTGGAGTCCCTTTGTTCGTCCATCTTCACTCTCCGTATCAGCCACACATGAGCAGTGTCTCATCCTCTTGCCAGTTTGGTTCTTTCCCCTCCAATTGATCAAGGCTAGCCACACTCTCCTCTTTTCCTTGTGAAGCTGAGACTCATTCGACACTCTTATCCACCATCCACGAGCCACAAGTTGAGGCACTATAACTTGAGAATATTTTCACTCCAACTCAATGCAAAATCAGTCCTCTTTAAACTCTTTTTTTGGCATTCTTCTTCCTCTTATTTTGATTCAATAGTATCATGCTAGATTGAGCCTCCCTCTTCCTCTTTGAACCAACACTTGATCTTCTCCACATTTCCTTACAATATCAGCAACTTTAATCTCCTTATATGTTGAACCTCATTTCCTTCTTCTAGCCTACATTCCATTACCTCCTATTCTCCATCCGGGTTTCCCTCCATTATGCATTTGAACTACTCTTCTACAGCGCATGTAAGGAAGATATTTCCTCCTTGCTTCTACTATTCTATCCATGAGAATGACAAAGCTCTTGTAGCAGGCCGTGAGTGAGCATATGGGATACTTGGTGAGGAGGCAAGCCTAGAAACATCGGTGAAGCTCCCCTGTGTCTCAAAGATAAATTGACCAATTAAATGAACACTACCTTCAATCAGTGAGGAGGCGTTTAAAGTGAATCATATGAGCAAAGAAAAGAAATGCTAGCTAAAGTATTGATCCAACCCAATAGGAATCTCAAGGGCATCATTTCTTCTAAATGAAGCCACCTCTTGGTCGAAATCCACCAAACATTAGCTTCGGTGAAGTATAATTCTTAAACTCTTAGAAAGCCTTAGGGATCTTATGTTTGATGTGTTGTATGCGTTAGGATCCAACCTTTAGAACTCATTCATTTTACTTTTAATCCTTTTGGTGAGAGTTTAGAGACAAAAGCAAAACTATTTATTTTGTGTTTGAAATGAATAGTTTTGATTAGGTCGAATGACATAGTGATTTGATTTTTTTAATGATCACGATTAATCCACCATATTTTATTTATTATCAAATTCAATCGATCTAAAAAAAAACAATCAAATCTATAAGAAAAGGAGTTAATCAATCTTTAGAATTCTAAACAAAATAAAAAAAAAAATAATATGTGATCAAACAAAAAAAAAAAAAATTAAATTATCATAAAATCTAAGTAAAACTTAGTATAAAAGAAATAAAATTAACTAAACCAATAGTATTAAATATTATAATCGAATATAAAAAGTTGTTTGAACATAATTTATGAAAGTCAATTATAAAATCAATTTAATCTCTAATTGTATATATGTTGATTCTAAAATCAAAAGAAAATTTAGTTATGTGACATATCCTTAATTATAATTAACTCAACTATTACAATTGGCTAAGCTTTATTTGATCATTATTCATATAAAATTTTGGAGGAATTCATAACTAATTCAAATCACATTTTAAAACATATATATATATATATATATATATATAAACTCACATCCCTTAGGACATAGACAATTGAAGTCAAGAAAAAAATATGAGCAAACTTGTATAATTCATATTCTAAATATCATAATCAAATCAAATATAAACTCTAAAGTTATTAAATCATATACAATTACTCCAAATTTCAATCAATATCAAAATAAATTAAACCAAAATAAAATCCAAATAAACAAACCTATTGAACTAAGATAAGAGAATAATCATTAAGCTAAAGAGATAATCATTTATATAAACTAGATGGCTAAATTTAATAAGTAAACCCTTAATTGGAATTCAAATAAAGAACACATTAAACTTCAAATAAATCATAAGTAAATTAAAATACATTCACCAATCCAAATCAAACTCAAATAAAATAATAAAAATCAATGAATTTAACAAACATCGAAATGACAATAATCATATAAAATTAAAAAAAAAGTAAAGCATTAGATATTAAGATATTGAATTATCAAAATTTAATTAAATCAAAACATCTAATCCAAAATTAATCAATTAGAATATATGAAATTAAACAAACTTAAAATTCATTAGATATTAGGATATTGAATTATCAAATTTAATTAAATCAAAATATCTAATCCAAAATTAATCAATCAAAAATACACAAGATTAAGTAAACTCAATTTTAAAATCTAAATTAAATCAAATAAACATTAATCAAATCAAATCAATCACATAAATTTAAATGGACTAATTAAGATAGTTAAAGACCTTAGTTAGACTCTTTAAGAGTTAGGATGTAGAATATGGTGAGTTCCATCCAAAAAATAGAATTCATTCTACTCTTCATTCTTGAAATGCTAAATATCACTTTAACCAAATAAAAGTGAAATAAAAATGGAAAATAAATCATTAAATCATTTAAATTGAAACCACCCAAAGGAAAATTTTAAACAAATTCAAACTCCAAATTGAAACTTAAACTAAAGAAGCCAAGTAAAGTCTTGTCACACAAGCCCTTTTTCACAATATAGAATACTAGGTCACTTACCCTAGAATTAGGTTAGGTCGATGTGTTGATTGTATGGTTGATGTTGTGTTTTGTTTTGTGATTTAATATTTTTAGACTGGATGTTAGGAATGTGGATCGTAGGCTGGATGTTAGGCCGTTGATTGTCTAACATTATTTTTTGCAGGGGATTGTGCTTAAGGGGCCACTTAAAAATAAATATAAATGCTCTCTTTGTAGGTTCCTTAAGCCCCTAAGCATAATCCAAGTTAGGATAGGTGGGCTTGGTTACCCCTAAACATTAATCAATTATAAATATAACTACTTGGGGTATGTTTGTTTAGCTAACACATATTTTGTAGGTAGTTAGATTTTTTTTTTTTTAATGTATTTTTTTTTAGGAATTAGGATTAGTTCTATGGGGTTTAGGATGAGCATTGACTAGAAGGCTTATTCCTGGGTGCCATGTGATGCCTTGAAGCCTACCGTACCAAAAAAAGTAAAGATATGAAGAAACGAAGGATACATGAATAATAAAAACTTGAAGACCCCCCATAACATTTATTATTTGTATTTGTAATTATTCTTTTATATGCCGGGTTGTATAAAGGTAGAGTTTGGCTACCCATTTTCTCTCTTTTGCGGTAGAACTCGACAACATTGGCCTTTTATTCTTTTATGGTAGTCTATAAAATTGATGTTGTGTTTTATATGCACATTAGAAATAATATGCTTTTCTTAGTTTCTTATTTGCTTTTGCTTTAATGTGTAACCTAAATGCGATTAGGCTCTTAGGATAAAATTTATTTCTCTACCCCAATTAATAAATTGCAATTAAAATTTAAATTAACTCATAACCTCACCATAAAGCATATGTTTTAAATAAGATAATTAAAAGAATTAGCAACCCTGGTTGAATGGTTGAATGTCTCTGCATGCATAATCTTTCTCTCTTCAACATGAAGGATCTCCATCCTTATATGATAGGGGAATGCTTAATCTATGAGGGCATCCCTTGTGGTGGAGAACACCTTCTTCTAGCTGATTTGGCCTATTTTTTTATCATACATATAAGCATCAAAATCCTAAAGCCTTTGTCACATGAAGTGTCAAAATTGAAATAAAATTTGAAAAGATTTTGCATTTGTAGATTAAGTCATTACTCATACCATTTATGCTTTAGTCTCTTAGGGAGTGGTTTAAAGACTCTAGTCTCTTTCTAAATAATAACTACCCTAGCTATCTTGCAACTCAAAGACTACATGAATTTAAAGCATAGGAGGACATTAGTGGCTACCACTCTATGTTGTAAGCCCAATAGTGGGTGGTTTATCTTCTCTTATGGAGGTAAACCATATATCTGTCTTCGCTTAGACTTAGGTCATGCTTTGGCTTTTGCAAAAGCTCCTAAGATTTAGGATCTGAGGTAATTACTTCCTTCGGGTTACTAACATAAATCCTAACCTCTTATGCATTTCCTTAATCTTGTGTTGTTGGATTATAATTCCTAGGTATCTAATAAAATGTCAACTTCAATAAAATTAATCTCTTCAACTTCAAACATATAAAGGCCAACCATAGGATAGATTGAAATGCTCACTAGGCTTCCTAGTATCATGAGCATTTCCTACTCATTCCCTTTGGCTTCGATAATAAGTCTTCTCTTTGAACAATCCCATTTGATTTTCCAATACAAGTAATCTTTTGATAGTCTAGCCTTGAAATCTTTGGAAACCTTAATTAACTTTCAAGAGTATTCTAAGAATTCCATTCCTTATGATGTAATTAACTATGGAGGCTTGCCTCCATAGAACTCAATGAACCTAGCTTAATATAAACCCTACTTTACTTTTCCAAGTAAAGTAGAGGAAAGATCTCTGGTATATTTGAAGACCCATCATGCTTTACTAGCCCTTATTAGGTGATTCAGTCCATTATAGGGTGATGATTTTTACCTTTCAAGATAACGCATCATCCTTAATGTAGTACTCGATCACTTCAATAAAAACCCCCTAAGATCTGTGTGGTGTCCCACCTCCAAAAATAAACACCATAACCCTAAACCCAAAATCCTAAACCCTAAAACCCTAAACCCTAAACCCTAAAACTAAACTAACCTTAAACCCTAAACCTAAACCATAAACCTAAATAATATTAAAAATTAAAGGAAAAAAACCTTCTGCCGAGCCCTCTCCTCGTGTTCTGGCGATTTTCCTTTTCCCCTCTCATTTTTGGCTTTCTAGATCTTGCCGATTGATTTATTTTGAATTCCTTTAGTTCCTTCGAATGATGACCAGCAGCCAATTTATCTCTTCCTTGGGTGACATCATGGCTTGTGGTCTTCTTTGATTCCTTGGGAATAACAAAAGATCCTATGGATCTGCTAGGGCATCATCTACCCTTGCTTTGGCTACTTTGAAATCATTCAAAGATTCTCACTTTGGATGGTTGTTGGTGAGTCTGGAACTTATTTGACTTCTTTTGAGGCATGCCTACAATTATCACTCTGATTTGAATGTGGAAAAGCTTGCTAAGCCATTTGAATTCACTTTGGCTGGAAAGTTTACTCTTCGTATGCCTAATTTGGAAAACATTCACTCTTTCTTTCATAGTTTGAAACTTTTGCATGCATTTGTGATTGGTTTAATTGATCCCCACCATATTTTGATTCAGTTGATGAATGATTTGGATTACTCTTGTGTTTTCTCTAGTCGTTCTTATTTTGTTTTCAATTCCCAAATGAGGTTGCTAAAATGGACTCCACTATTTGATATTAAGGTAGAATCCCCAATTAATCTGGTTTGGATTTCTCTCCCCAGTATGTGAATTCATTTCATTAACCATGAATTCCTCTTTAGTGTGGGTGTCTTATTTGGTTGATCATTGCAAATTAATCAAGCAACAACTACAAAATCTCATCCTTCAGTGGCTAGAATCCTTGTTGAATTGGACATTACCAAAAAACACCCTAAAGAAATCTAGTTGGGATCTAAAAATTACAATTATAAGCAAGAATTGAATTTGAAAATTTCCTATCTTTTGTTCTCTGCAAAATCCATGGGCACGATAATTTTGAATGTTTCATTCTTCAACCTCACCTAAAAAAGAAAATCCATGTTAAGGAAGCTTTTGTTCTAGACCGACCACTGTTAAATATCAAAAAAGTACTTTGGAAAAAAAAGGATTCTTTGAATGTTCTTAATAATGCTAATTTACCTTTTAATTTTTTGAGCAATTGAAGGCTTCTAATGTGAACAATAATAGCTTTTCTAAACTTTTGAATAAGGATTCTATTTTCCTCAAATTTGATCCCATCATCTTTGGCTTTGATACATGAAAATGAAGCTTTAATGGAGAACATAAATGAGGAATTTAATATTATGCATCATTCTAATTTAATGGAGAATATGGCTTTAATACCTCATGATAATTAGGTTAATAAACTTGATTCCATATTCCAAATTCATGATGATTTAACTTCTCAAAAAGATTTACTTTTATCTAATAATTTGGCTAAAGATGAGGAAGGGTTTGGTGTTCCCACTTGCCTTCTTAATAAATCAGTTTCTACTCCCTCCCTTGCTATTCATGAAGCTCATTTGTCTTTAATAAATTCGAGTGTCTTTGAAGAAGGAGAATTCACTTCTCATCAATAGATTTATCCTAATCTATGAATAATGTTGCTAAACCCTTTTTGGATGATGACTTAAAGGGCAAAGAAAATGGCTTCCAAACTATCTATTCAAAAAAGGAAAAAAAATGTTAAAACATTTCCTCCCAAATTGCCAAGAAACACTAGAGCATTTGACCTCCCTCTCTTCTCTTAATTAACTTTTACTCCACCCCTTTTCTTTTCTTTATGTTTAATTTTTTAGTTTGGAATGTTAGATTGGTACCTTCTCTATTCATAACCATATTAGAAATGTTTGTCATATCCATAATATTTCTTTACTTATTATTCTTGAGCACTTATTCATGCTAATAAAATTAACCATGTTGCTAGAAAGATAGGTTTCAATAAATTTTTCTCTAATGTTAGTAATAAGATTTTTTGTGTTTTGGAATAACTTTGTAGACATTTCTATTCTTGATGATTTTCATCAAGATGTTATGCTCAAATCTCTTATGGTGATTATTGTGTTTTGGGCTCTTTTGTTTATGCATCTTGTAATAGATGGTAGAATTCTTCTTTGGGATAACTTGACTAATTTTGCCACCTCGTCAATAAACCTTGGTTTGTTGGTGGTGATTTCAACACTATTTTGTTCTCTTAAATGAAGTGGTGGTTGCTCTCTTAATATTCATTCCATGGAAGAATTTTCCAATATGATCCTTGATTGTAATTTGATTAATATTGGTTTAAGGGTTCTAATTATACTTGGCAAAACTCTAGACTTTGATAGGTTGGACCAAATTCTTTTTAATACTCATTGGATTACTCAATGGCCTATTACTTCTATCAATAATTTAAACCTTGTCTGATCATGCTCCTCTTTTGGTTTCTATTAAAGATAATTCTAATAGATTAAAAAATGTCTCTCCTCTTAGATTTCAGAACATGTGGATTCAGCATATTGATTTTTTTAATGTTGTGGCTAACAATTTGGAAAGCTCCTTTACATCCTGATAATTCTATTATGGGGATGAATAGACTTTGGTTTAAGCTTAAAAGACTTAAACAAAATTAGGGTTGGTGGAATAAGCAATATTTTAAAACTTTTTCTAATATCAAAGATATGGAAAAATTGGTTTGTGATCTTGAAGTCTCATGTTTCTTCTAAGATTAAGGAATTGGAGGAAGATAAGCTTGTTAATTTTCAAAATATGGAAGAGACTTATTGGCACCAAAAGCTAGTAAACACATTATGGATGGTGACATGAATACTAGCTATTTCCATGCTTTAGTTAATAAAAGTGAGCCTTAAATAATATTCAAAAATTAAAGATGATAATGAGAATGGATTATGGAGAATAATGATATTAAGGATTAGTCATTAATTACTTTAGAAATATGCTTAATAAGAGTTGCACTTATGAAGCTATTTATAATTACATAATTCCTTCTATTATTACCAATGATGATAATAATTTTCTTACCATTGTGCTTAATGAAGATGAAATTTTTAAAGTTCTTAATAGCATGAACATAGATTCTATTGCTGGTCTGGAGGGTTTCACTACCCAATTTTTCCAAAATATTGGTTTATTATTAAAATGATCGATTGAGGATGTGGTTGATTTTTTAATGGTAATCCTTTTCTAGATATTTTCAAGCACTTCTATATTCTCATACCTAAGAAAGGCCCTATTGGTGTGATTTTAGACCTATTAGTCTTTGCACCTTCTCCAATAAGTTGATTTCCAAAATTCTTGCCAACAGCTTAGTCCTTCATAAGATTATCTCTCAACCAAATTGGTTTTGTTAGAGGTTGATCTATTTTTGAGAACATTTAACTTGCCCAAGAATTAATTCATGATTTAGAAGGTAAGATTAGAGGTGGAAACATTCTTTTCCAATTAGATATTACCAAAGCTTTTGATAATCTCTTGGGATTTCATTTTCCATATTATGAATTTGTTTTGCATTTTCTACTAAAGTTTTTTTTCTTATTAAAAATTGTATTAGTAATTCCTAGTTCTCGATTTTGCTTAATGGTGAAGCTTTGGGCTTCTTTTCTTCTTCCCATGGCTTAAGACAAGGGGATCTTTACCTCCTGCTTTATTTATTTTTAATGTTGATTACTTATTTAGGAGCATCAATGAGCTATTCTTAAATAATCATAGTATGTACTACAGAACTCTTGGTGGTCTTCTTATTTCCCACTTAAGCTTTGTAGATGATTTTATTATTTTTTGTGATGCTTCTATTCATCATATCAAGAACCTCAAGATTTTTTTAAATAAATTTAGTTGAGAAAGTGGTCTTTCTATTAATGATAACAAAAGCTATTTTATTACTTCTTCAAGTATCTCCAATAATAAAATCAATCAAATATTGCATATCACTAATTTTAAACATCAACACTTACCTCTTAAGTACTTTTGTGCTCCTCTTTTTAAAGGTCCAAAATGATCCCACCTTTTTGATGAGTTAATTCAAAAAATTTTAAATAA
The DNA here is from genome assembly GCA_021442155.1 of Cymbidium sinense. NCBI lineage: Eukaryota > Viridiplantae > Streptophyta > Magnoliopsida > Asparagales > Orchidaceae > Cymbidium > Cymbidium sinense. The sequence continues at coordinate 197,294,804 of CM038214.1, forward strand.
AATTTCTATTTGGGAATTCCATTTACTTTCCTTTGGTGGTGACTCACTATTCTTAAAAGCACTCTCAATTCAATGCCTCTTTATTTGATTCAAACTATTATTCCCACTAATTCTACTCTTATCGAATTGATCGCTTTAATAAATTTTTTTGGTGGTCAATAATTCTATTAAAGAATGCATTGGACTTCTGCATAAATGTTGTGGTCCTTTGGGTGAAGGTGGTCTTGGTTGCAAACCTATTCAGAAGCTATCATCTTCTCTCATAAGCTAGTGGAATTTTAGAAAGAATGATAGCCTTTGGGGTAATTTTATGATGGAAAAATATTGCCAAGGTAAACACCCTCTTACTTGTGCTTATAAAGTTGGTGACTCTCCAATTTGGAAAAGGCTTTACTCCATTAAAATGGGGTTGTTGAATCCTTAATATCTTGGGGTATTCATTGGGTTCTTCTTTCTTGGCAAGACAATTGGATTGGCAATGGCTCTATTGACTCCCTTTTATCTACACACTCTACTGCTTCTATCAAAGTTAACTTTTTGGCTTAATAACAATTGGAATGAAAATAACTTGAGAACTACATGCCTTTTTTTTGATAAGTTTTGCAACATCGCTATCTTTTCTAATAAACTAGATCAACATCTTTTCAAGCTCTCTTACAATGGCGATTTCATTCTTAAAGAGGTTTGGAATTTTATTAAAAATAAACAAAACGCCTCCAATGTTTTCATTAAACTTTGGAACAATATCATTCACATTTCTTATTCTATTTTAGCTTGGAGGATTTTGAATAACTTCATCCCTGTTGATTCCTTGCTCTAGCTTAATGGGTTTTATTTACCTTCTAAGTGCTATTGTTGCTTTCATATTGAAAATGTTAATCATGTTTTTGTCAATGGTGCTATTGCTTCCAAACTTTGGATATGGTATGATGATTTATTTTAACTAACTATTTTCTCTCTTTCATTATATCAACTTCTTGAACTTTGTTTCCATAAAACTGTGAAAAGTCATATCAAAGTTTTAATTACTATTACCATTATTTGGTTCATTTGGATGGATAGAAATGATGCTAAATAGCATGGTATCCCTATGAACCATAAAGGATCCTTGTTAGAACTAAAGAAAAAATTCATGTTTTGTTTAATGCAAATTTAATTAGTAATCTTCACTTTAGAGGTTATAAATTTGTGGCTAAAAATTGGGTATCACTTTGCATGATGATCCTTCCTACAAGAGTATTGGGATTATACATTGGATTAAACCTAAAGAAAATTTTGTTAACATTAAAACTGATGGTTCTATTTCCCCAAACAAATATGGCTGTGGTGGAATTCTTAGGGATCCTAAAGGTACTATCATTTATGCTTTTGCCTACCCTCAAAGCTTGTTCAATTATTTATCTTTGAGCTGTATTAACATATATTGATATTTGTTTAAGCAAAAAACTTTTTAATATTTGGATTTCAGTTGATGCTCTTCTATTTCTTGATATGCTCAACAATAATAAAATGGAGATTGCTGACTTATTTTATTTTCTTAGTCACACTAAAAAGCTTCTTTCATAAGTTTGCTACAAAATTTTTTGCAATCTTCATGAAGGTAATTCTTGTGATGATTTCTGGATAATTTGGTAGGAGAATTAAATGAGCTCACTTTATTTGATAACCATAGCTTACCTAAGCATGTGGTCTAGTTATCGGATAACACTAGATTCCTTACCTGATTTTAACCTTCTACTATTTTGTTGATCTTTTGCTATGGTGGTTTTATTTAGACTATTTTTTGGTTGTTTATTTTATGCTTCCCTCACCATGAAAGTGGTTTTTGCTGAGTTTATTTCCATACTTAAAGCCCCTTCCTCTTAACCCCATTCTATACTTGACTGACCCTTTTTTGGGTCGTAGTGGTTTTAATTGGTTTCCCATCCTCTAGCTTGGTTTTCTTTCTTTCTCATTTTCTTGCTTCTTTATCACACAGCTAGTGATTTTTTTAGGGTCTCTTGTTGGGTTGTGGATGTGCCAATTTTTGGCTACCCCTTTTATTAATGGATGTTGGGGTTGCCTCTAGTTTTGGCTGGCTATGGCCTTATTCAAATTGGATTTTTAGCTGCTACGGTTTGTTCTACTGGTTGTTGCTATTTTCTTCTTCCATCTTCTTGGCTATTTTGGGTGGTTATTTTTCATGGTGTTGGCCTCTTTCTTGCTTAGCTTAGTTTTGGGTTTTTTGGTGTTTGATGTTCTCCTTTCCTGGTTTGGCTTGGTGGCTTCTATTGGTTGGTTTCTCCCTCTGCCTTGTGGATTGGAGGTAGTTGCTCTGTGGTTGTTGTCTTCCAATTTTCTCCTTCATGGTGACTGTATATTCTTTAGGATTTGGAAGGAGTTTTGTTTGCCTTTGGCCTTGTTCCTTTCCTTACAATTTTGCTGCTTGTGGTTGGGTGGTCCTCCTTGGCCTTCGTCTTGCAGGGTGACTACCATTTTTGTTTCTTGGTTATTTTGGAGATCTCCAGGTGGGTTGTGGTTTTATCTTCTACAATTCTTTCCCTCTTTTTTTGTATTGGCTTTGTCTTGGTTTATTTTGTTGTTGGTTGACTATTTTGGTTGCTATTTTGGGTGGTTGGTTGGGTGGTGGATGTGTTGGTTGGGTTTCTCTCACAGGTTGGTTATCTCTCTTGGGTGTAGCTACTTTTCCTTTATTTTTTTGTTCCCAGTTTGGGTGTCATTTTTTTACTCTAATTTCTCTGCTTTGCTCATCTGTTGGTGCTGGGTTATTTTATTGGTTATTTTTTTGGTGGAGGATATGAACTCTTGTGGTTTTTTTGTTCTTGTGTTAGGACATGTTGTTCGGGGTTGGCTGCTTGAGGGGTTTTTTGTAGTTGCTATCTTGCCTTGGATGCTTGTGTCATGACTTGGTATTTTGGGATTTATGTTGGCTGTTAGTATTGACTCCATATGGTTTATTTAGCTTTCCTTGTTTCCTGATATTTTCCTCTTGGTTGGTGGTGGTGGCTTTGTTGTTCTTTTGGTTGCCTTGGTGGTGGTTTTGATGGTAATTTTGGATGCCCTCTGCCTCCATACTATGGCTTTCCTCTCTCTAGTGCTGCTTATCTCCTACTATTTTGCTATTTGGGTGAAGGTTTTGCCCTTGGATTTGGATTGCTAGTGCTCTAGAGATAGTCGTGGGTTATTTTTTTGCCTTTGAGACTATTTTGCTCGATTGTGTGGGTCCCCCTATTTATGCTGATTGCCCCTTTTCATTTTTCTCTTCCTATTGGTGGTGGCTTCAGTGGAGTTACTGCTTGGTTTATTTTAGCTCGACCACTAATCCTACTGTAACTTCTGGGATGTTGGCTTTAAGTGATCGTTAGTTGTGGGTTTTGGTTGGTGGGTTGGCTGTTAGTTTTTTTTTATTGTGGTGAACAGATCACTATGGACTATTTAGCCTTGGATGGTTGTTTATATTAGGTATGCTAGCTATGATGGCCTTGATGTTTCCCTATATCTTCTTTCTGGTTGGTAGCATGCATATGATTGTAACTCTTCTCATAAAGTTTGGATGCTCATATGTATTGTTGCCCCTTGAGATTATCTTAACTAAGTCTAGCCTTCTCTCAACTTTTCTAAATTGTTTACTTTATCTTTTCCTTTGAGCTATGACCATTGCCTTTGTAGTGTTTTAGATTTCTTGTGTAGGTTGGAACTTCACAAATGGAATGATCTTTACTTAGTCAACTCAAGTTGATGTGGATCTTGCTTATCTTGACTTCTAAAGGGATCATGAGTCACTAGTCTTTTACCGCTTTCTTGAGTTATATTAGTCTTATTTTTGTCTTTTCTCATTTGTTTTTAAGGTGTTGTATTTGCTCTTTAATTATTATTTTCCATTGTACTTAGATGGGGTTTAGCTCTTTAGGTTTGTTGTAGCTGTAAGCGAGAACTTTGAGCTTTACTCCTTTTAAGGACATTGTATCTCTTATTTTATGGTAATAAAATTCTAACTTTCCCTTTAAAAAAAACCTAAACACTAAACAAACCCTAAACCCTAAACCCCAAATCATAAAAAGCTAAAACTTAAACCTAAACTAAATAAAACTTAAAAATAAAATAAATAATAATATCTAAATCAAAATATAATAAAAAATAAAATAAATTTAAAACCTTAACTAAAACCTAAACCTAAACCTAAACCTAAACCTAAAAAGAAAATAAAAAAAAATAAAAAACTAAACTAAAATTAAATAAATAAAAACCTAAACTAAACTAAAAAATAAAAACCTAAATAAAATAAAAACTAAATAAAAGCCTAAACCTAAAAAATAAACCTAAAAATAAATAATAAATAAAACCTAAACCTACAATAAAAATAAAATAAACCTAAACCTAAACTAAAATAAACTAAACTAAAATAAATAATACCTAAACCTAAACCTAAAATAAACTATACCTAAATCTCAACCAAAACTAAATAAAATAAAATAAACTAAAATAAACCTAAACCTAAACTAAAAAAAAACCTTAAAATAAACCTAAATAAAAAACCTATAACCTAAACCTCAAAAAATAAAATAAAACCTAAACCTAAACTTAAAATAAAAAAAAATAAAACTAAACCTAAAAAAAGAAAATAAAAAATAAAAATAAACTAAAAATGAACCTAAACCTAAACCTAAAACTTAAAAAAATAAATTAAAATAAAAACTTAAAATAAATAAACTAAACTAAATAAAATAAAATAAACCTAAAAAATAAACTAAATAAACCTAAACATGTTTACTTAATTAAAAAATAAAATAAAAATACCTAAATACAAATAAAACCTAAATAAACATAAACCTACAACCCTAAACCTTAAACCCTAAATCCCAATCCCTAAACCCTAAACCGTAGACCCTAAAAACTAAAAAACCTAAACCTAAACTAAATAAAACCTAAAAATAAAATAAATAAAAAACCTAAACATAAATAAAATAAAAAAATAAAATAAAATAAAAACCAAAACTAAAACCTGAACCTAAACCTAAACCTAAACCTAAACCTAAAAAATAAAATAAAATAAAAATTAAAAACTAAACTAAAATAAAATAAATAAAAACCAAAACTAAACTAAAAAACAAAATAAACCTAAAAATAAAAAAAACTAAATATAAAAAAACTAAACGTAAAATAAAATAAAATAAACTTAAAATAAAAACTAAATAAAAAACAAAACCTTAAAATAATCCTAATAAATAAAAAAATAAACCTAAACCTAAACCAAACTAAAAAATAAAACATAAAAGTAAACTTAAAATAAAACCAAAACCTAAACCTTAAAAAATAAAATAAAAACCTAAACCTAATCCTAAAAATAAAAAATAAAACCTAATCCTAAAACATAAAATAATAATAAAATTAAATTAAAAAAATAAACTTAAACCTAAAAAATAAACTAAAATAAAAAACCTAAACTAAAATAAATAAACCTAAAATAAACAAACTAAACTTAACAAAAATTAAAAATAAACCTTAGTAAAAAGAAAAGAAATAAAATAAATTACAAATAAATAAACTAAATAAACTAAATAAATGTAAACCTACCCATATAAAAAACCCTAAACTTAAAATAAACCCTAAACCCTAAACCCTAAAAAACCTTAAACCTTAAACCCTAAACCCTAAAACCCTAAACCAAAAAAAACCATAAACACTAAATCTTAAACTAACCTACACCGTAAACCATATACCCTAAACCCCCCTACAACCCTACACCCGAAGGCTTAAACCCTACACCCTAAACCCTAAACCTTAAACTAAACCCTAAACCCTAGACCCTAAACCCTCAAAACCCTAAACCCTAAATCCTAAACACTAAACCCTAAACCCTAATCCCTAAACCCTAAACCCTAACCCTAAACTCTAAACCCTAAACCCTAAACTCTAAATCCTAAACTTATTTTTACTTTTGTGCCTGAGCTGGGTTATGTTTTTGCCCTCTAGCTTCTGGATTAGCCTGGTGGTTCTTATTTTTCTAGCTTAGGTTGGCTTGGTCTTTTCAGCCTATTGGATGCTATCTTTTCTACCTTGTTACTAGTGAGATGGTTTCGCCTGCTTTATTCTTTTTCTATGGTTGGTTATTATCTTCTCTTTAAATCAAATTACTTTTTACTGGTTTTTCATGGTTGGATGGGTGGCCTTCCTAGTGGGAAATGTTGTTGGTTGCTACCTTTCTAGGCCTTATTTTGGAGAATTTCTAGGCTACTATTTTGGGTTTTCCTCCCAATTCCTTGTTGTTTATTGCTGGATGCTTCTTTTGCCTTGGTTTTGTGTTTGGCAATTCTCCTGAGATTAACCTTTGATGGGTGCATTATTTTCAACACATTTTGTGTTGTTATTATGCTTCATGTCAATTTAGTCTTAGTTGCTAGGGATGTTTGGTTTTTCGGTAGATCCTACATCGCTACTGTTGTTGCCTTTCTATGGTTATTGTGCTTCTTTTTGACCTCTATTGTGTGGTGCTTTATTGGTTTTCTGCTTTTTCATTGGTTGCAAGGAATGCTTCCTTTATTGGTTACATATGATGGGATGTTCTCTACTGGTTGCCTTATGGCTATTTTACTTAGCTAGTTTGGTTGGAGGACTTTAATTGTCCTTGGAATCTTGGTTAGTTGGTTTTTTCCTTGTTGGTCTTTTCCTTCTTCTTGGACAATTTGCTGGAGCCTTTTCCTATGCTGGATAAACCTTTATTAATCTTTTTGGATTGGACTTTTTGGTTTCTAGAGGTTGGTCGCTGCCTATGGACCCTTTTTGTGTGACTGTTTTATCTTCTGATGATTTGCACTACTGCAACTTATGTTTCCTTCAGTTGATCATTTCATTTCTGAGCTATTTAGTCATTTGTGGTTGCTCAACCTAGTTTGTCTTGGTGACTGCTACTTGTTGGGACTTTGGCTTGAGGGCTTCTATCTTAGTTTGGTAGCTCTTTCTCTATTAATTGGCATGGGTCCTTGCTAACTTGGTTCTAGTTTTCCATAGTTTGAGCTTGGATGGGTATCCGATAATGGTTGTTGTTGGTGTTCTCGACTTGGTTCCCTCCTTTGGGTTATTGTGATGATTCTGTGGTTTTGTTTAGTGGTTTGGCTGGTAGTTGGTTGCTAACCAGCTGCTCTTTGCTTACTGGTGCAAGATCTAGAACTCTACGGACTGCTAGCCTTGGATGTTTGCTTATATCAGGTATGCTGGCTATGAAAGTTTTGATATTACTCACCTCTTTTATCTGGTTGGTATCATTACATATGATTGTAACCCTTCTTTATGAAGTTTGGAAGTTCATATGTATTGTTGCCCCTTGAGATGACCCTAAATGAGCCCAGCCTTCTCTTCTTAGTTCTCTCATTTCCTCTTCATCCTAATCCTTTTAGTTATGACCTTTTCTTTGTAGTGTTTGCAAATTTCCCTTACAGTTGGAACTTTATAGGGAGTGGTCCTACTCAACCCAAGTGTTGTTACTGTGGATCTTGTTTATCTTTCTTTCTCAAAGAAATCATGAACTACTACTGACTTATTCTTTTACTATTTTCAATATTTGTTTTAGTCTTACTCTGTGTCTTTTTCTCTTATGCTTTTTCACTGTTGTATTTGCTCTTTTATTTTTTTTTTCTAATGTACTTAGAATTTAGCTTTAGGTTTCTTCCAAGAGTAGTAGAATTTAGAGTTTACCCCTTTTAAGGACATTGTATCTTTTCCTTTATGGTAATAAAATTCTAACTCCTCCCCACACCCCACCCACAAAAAAATAAAAAAAATCCCCAAACCCTAAACCCTAAAACCCTAAACCTTAAACCCTAAACCCTAAACCCAAACCCTAAACACTAAACCCTAAACCCTAAACCCTAAACCCTAAAACACTAAACTCTAAACCCTAAACCCTAAACCCTAAACTAACCCTACACCTTAAAAATCCTAAACCCTTAAGCCTAAACACTAAACCCTAACCCTAAACCTTAACCCTAAACCAAACCCTAAACCTAAACCTTAAATGACCCTAAATGAGCCTAAGACTTCTCTTTCTTAGCTCTATCCTTTGCCTTTCTTCATCCTTATCCTTTTTAGCTATGACTTTTGCCTTTGTAGTATTTTGTAAATTTCGTTTATAGGTTGGAACTTTATAGAGGGATTGGTTGTTACTAGTCAACCCAAGTGTTGTTATTGCCGATCTTGTTTATCTTGTTTTCAAAGGAATCATGAACTCTCTCATCCTTTTACTATTTTCAAGATTACTTTAGTCTTACTGTGTCTTTCTCTTATGGTTTTTTATCTATTGTATTTGCTATTTGTTTTGTTTTCTTTTTCTAATGTGCTTAGATGGGAAGTTTTGTAGCTCAATAGAATTTTGAGCTTTTCACCTTTTAATGACATTATATCTTTTCCTTTTATGGTAATAAAAATCTAACTATCTAAAAAACAAAATTGTAAACCCTAAACCCGAAACCCTAAACACAAAACCCTAAATGCTAAACCCTAAAATCCTAAACCCTAAACTAACCCTAAACCCTAAAAACCTTAAACCCTAAACCCTGAACCCTAAACCATAAAACCTAAACACTAAACCCTAAACCCTAAATGAATAAAACCTAAAACCTAAAACCCTAAACCGTACACAATAAACCTAAACCTAAATCTAAAATAAAAAAATAAATTAAAAAGAAAAACTAAAATTTAAGAAACCTAAACCTAACCCTAAACCCTAAGAATGGGCAGAACCTTGATGATATGAACTACACCGTCAACCAGGGCTTAAGATCAGATCCGGTGGTGGAGGTAGTAGGTTATCGTAGTGGTGGTGGGGGATATATAGGTACTGGTGGATATGGAGGTGGTGGTTGGAGCATTAGTGGTTATTGAGTTGGGAGGAGCGACGGAGGTTACAGCCATGATGGTGGCGGAGGAAGAGATAGGGGATATGATGGTGGATCCCACTATTCGAGTGGCTGGGGTGGTTTTGATGGGAACTGGAGAAATTGAAGAACGGTTCCGACTGCTTATGGAATGTGTCTTTACAAGAAAGGCTACTCTTATTTTGGGGTTTTGATTTGAAATATGTGTGCTCAATTTTGATCTATATTGTCTCTTATGTCTTAGAAAACTTGGTGTGCTACTTGGTTGATGAAATCAAAAAGAAGAAATGTTGAATGTAAATTCATTCTCTATTAAAAAAAAATCAAAAACCCTAAACCCTAAACTAAAACCTGAACCATAAACCTAAAACCCAAACACTAAACCCTAAACCCTACACCCTAAAAACCCTAAACCCTAAACCCTAAACCCTAAACCCTAAACCCTAAACCACAAAACCCCAAACTCTAAACCATAAACTCTAAAACCTAAACCCTAAACCCTAAACCCTAAACCCTAAACCCTAAGCCTTAGAACCTTAAACCCTAAACATTAAATCCTAAAACCTAAACCCTAAACCCTAAACCCTAAACCCTAAACCCCAAACCCTAAACCCTAAATCCTAAAATAAACCCTAAACCCTAAACCCTAAAAAGCTAAAAACCTAATCTAAACTAAATAAATCCTAAAAATAAAATAAATAAAAAAATCCTAAACCAAAATAAAATAAAATAAAAATAAAATAAAAACCTAAAATAAACTAAAAAAATAAAAAAATGGACATAAAATAAAAACTAAGCCTAAAATAAAATTAAAATAAATTAAGAACTAATTAAAACCAAACATAAAAATAAACATAAAAATAAAACCTAAAAATAAATAAAAATAAAACCTAAAACCTAAACTAAAAAAAAACCTAAACCTAAAATAAAAATAAAATAAACCTAAACTAAGACTAAAATAAACTAAACGAAATAAATAAAACCTAAACCTAAATAAACTAAACCTTAACCTAAACCTAAACTAAATAAAATAAAATAAACTAAAATAAATCTAAACCTCAACTAAAAAACGAAACCTTAAAATAAATCTAAAATAAAAACTAAAACCTACACCTAAAAGAATAAAATAAAAACTTAAACCTAAACCTAAAAAAATTAAAATTTAAACAAAAAAAATAAAATAAAAATAAAACTAAACATAAAATAAACCTAAACCCTAAACCCTAAACCCTAAAATCTACAACCCTAAACCCCAACCCTGCACAAACCCTAAAACCTATACCCTAAACCCTAAACACCTAAAATCTAAATCTAAACTAAATAAAACCTAAAAATAAAATTAGAAAAACTTAATCCTAAATGAAATAAAACCTAAACTAAAAACTAAACCTAAACTTAAACATAAAAATAAAATAAAATAAAAAATAAAAACTAATGTAAAATAAAGTAAATTAGAACCTAAACTAAACTAAAAATAAAATATACCTAAAAATAAAAAACCTAAATAAATCCTAAAAATAAATAAAAATAAAACGAAAACCATACAACAACAACAACAACAACAAGCCTTAATCCCACTAGGTGGGGTCGACTAGATGAATCCTTTGTCTCCATTGTGTCCTATTATGTGTCAAATTTTCATTTAATTCAAGTATACTAAGATCATTTTTTTATACATCTTAACCAAGTCTTTTTAGGCCTACCTCTACATTTCTTAACATAAGGCAAATCTAATGCATCTACTCTCCTAATCGGGTCATCGGACAGCCGATGCTTTATGTGGCCAAACCATCTAAGGAGACTCTCCGTAATCTTATCTACCACTGGAGCTACTCCAACTTTTTCCCTACTCATTTTGCATTCTATCTCTAAGGGTAAAGCCACTCATCCACCGAGCATCCTCATCTGTAACTTAACTTAGTCTTATGTTTCTCTTTATTGGCCAACATTCGCACCATAAGTCATTCGGTCCACCACCATCTTATAAAATTTTCCCTTAAGTTTAAGTGGAACTTTTCTATCACATAATAGGCGGATGCATTCCTCCACTTCAACCATCCAACTTGAATTCTACTAATAACATCTCCATCTATTTCACCATCATTTTGAACAATAGAGCCTAAATATCTGAATCGTCACTCTTATTAATGACTTGATCACCTAAAGTCACAACACTACCACTAAAACTTCTACAACTAAAATTACACTCCATATATTCAGTTTTAGATCTACTTAAACGAAAACCTTTAGACTCTAAAGTTGACCTCCATAATTCAAGTTTCGTTGGACTCTCTAGTCTTATCAACAAGAAGAATGTCATCAGCAAAAAGCATACACCAAGGTACATCTTCTTGTAAATACCTCGTAAGAACATCCATAACTAAAGTAAAAAGATAAGGGCTTAATGTTGATTTTTGATGTAATCCAACTGAAATAGGAAAATATTTTGTCAATCCTCCTTGTGTTTAGACACAAGTAACAGCTCTAGTATACATATCCTTAATGACATGAATATAGCCAATATTAATTTCTTTTTGTTCTAGAACTCTCCAAAGAACATCTCTTGAGACTTTATCATAAGCTTTCTAAATCAATAAATATCATATGTAGATCCTTCTTATTTTCTCTATGCTTCTCCATCAAACCTCTTCACAAATGTATAGCATCCATAGTAGATCTACCTGGAATGAAACCAAAAACTTTTGTATCACTTCGTAACCTATGCTCAATTACTCTCTCCCATAATTTCAATGTATGGCACATTAACTTAATTCCTCTATAATTTGCACACTCTTGTGCATAACCTTTATTCTTAAATATAGGAACCAACAAACTCTTTCTCCACTCATCTGGCATCTTTATAGTCTTTAAAATAACATTAAAAAGATTTGTAAGCCAAGAAATTCCTTGATCTCCTAAACATTTCCACACTTCTATTGGAATATTATCAGGTCCTAAATAAAAAATATGTAAACCTAAAATAAACAAAATAAAATAAACCTAAACCTAAACTAAAATAAATAAAACCAAAAACTAAACATAAAATAAATGAAACCTAAACCCTAAACTAAATATAATAAATTAAACTAAAAATAAATCTAAAATAAACTAAATTTTTTTACCTACAAATAAACCTAAAATAAAAACCCAACACTTAAACCTACAAAATATAATAAAAACCTACACCTAAACCTAAAAATAAAAAATAAAACCTATACCTAAAAAATAAAATTAAAATAAAACTAAACTAAAAATTAAACATAAACCTAAACCTAAACCTAACAAATAAACTAAAACCCTAAACTAAAATAAATAAACTAAACTAAATAAAAATATAAAATAACCTTGAATAAAAAAAAACATGAACTAAGATAAAATAAAAAATTAACTAAATAAACTCAATAAACCTAAACCTATCGGGTTTATAATTTTTTTAAAAAACTCTAAACCCTAAAACCCTAAACCCTACAACCCTAAAACACTAAACCCTGGACCCTAATTAAAATCATAAACCCTAAACCCTAAACTAAACCCTAAACCCTAAACCTTAAACTCTAAACTTAAAACCCAACAACCCAACAACCCTAAGCCCTAAACCCAAAACCTAAAAAGCCTTCAAACCACTGAAAACTGCTTTTTTGCCTAAGCTTGTGTTTTTTGACTCTTGCTTTTGGTTGGCACGGTGGGCAGCTACACGGTGGTTCTATCTTTCCACCCTAGGTTGGCTTGGTTTTTGCCCTGTGGGCTGCTTTCTTTCTTTACTTTATTTTTTTGGGGTTGCCTCCCAATTCCTTGTTTATTGTTGGATACTTCTTTTTCTTTAGTTTTGTGTTTGTTATTCTCCTAGGATTAGCCTCTATTAGGTCTATTGTTTGGAGCATATTTTGTGTTGTTATTATACTTCCTGTCAAGTTAGACTTTGTTGTTGGGGAAGTTTTATTTTTTGACTAGTCCTGGCTAGATGTTGATGTTGCCTTTGTATGGTGGTTGTGCTACTTTTGGACCTTTGTTGTGTGGTACTTTGTTAGTTTTCTGCATTTCCTTGGCTATTGGGGATTCTTCCTTTGTTGGTTACTTATGATTGGCTATTCTCTGGTGGTTTCCTTATGGCTATTTTACTTAGCTGGTTTGGTTGGAGGACTTTTAGTTGTCCTTGGAATCTTGGTTGCTTGATTTTTTTCCTTGTTGGTCTTTTCCTTCTTCTCGGATAATTTGTTGGAGCCTTTTGTTGTGCTTGCTAAACCTTTGTTGGTCCTTTTGGATTGGACTTTTTGTTTTCTGGTCATTGGTGGCTACCTTTAGCCCCATTTTGTGTGTGGTTGTTTTTTATCGGTGATTTTTCACTGACTTATGTTTCCTTGATTGATGGTTTCATTTCTTATTTAGTTATTTGTGGTTGCTCACCCTAGTTTGGCTTGATGATTTCTACTTGTTGGGACTTTAGCTTGAGGGCTCCTATTTTGGTTTTGTTGGCTATTTCTCTATTAATTGGCATTGGTGGTGCTTCGATGGTTAGTTCTACTTTCTCTAGTTTGGAGCTTAGATAGGTATTGGATAATGGCTATTGTTGGTGACTTGGTTCTAGCCTCTCTGGGTTTTTTTATTAGCCTATTTTTTGTTTTGGTTTGGTGGTAGCTAGTTCTTTGGCGGTTGCTCTTTGTTTAATGGTGCAAGATCTAGAACTCTATGAACTGGCCTTGGATGTTTGCTTATATTCGGTATGATGGTTATGATAGGTTTGATGTTACTCACCTCTTCCATCTGGTTGGTAGAATTACATATGATTGTAACCCCTTATGAAGTTTGGATGCTCATATGTATTATTGCCCCTTGAGATGACCTAAATGAGCCTAAGACTTCTCTTTCTTAGCTCTCCTTTTCCTTTCTTCATCCTTATCCTTTTTAGCTATGACTTTTGCCTTTGTAGTGTTTTGTAAATTTCTTTTTTAGTTGGAACTTCTGAGAGGATTGGTTACTCAGTCAACCCAAGTGTTGTTGTTTTCGATCTTGTTTATCTTGCTTTCTCAAAGGAATCATGAACTGCTGCTGACCCATCCTTTTACTATTTTCAAGATTAGTTTTAGTCTTACTCTGTGTCTTTTTCTCTTATGATTTTTATCTATTGTATTTGCTATTTTATTTTGTTTTCTTTTTCTAATGTGCTTAGATGGGGGTTTAGCTCTTTAGGTTTCTTGTAGCTCTGAGAGCAGTAGAATTTTGAGCTTTTCCCCTTTTAAGGACATTATATCTTTTCCTTTTATGGTAATAAAATTCTAACTTTCTTTCAAAAACAAAACCCTAAACCCTAAACCCCTAAATGCTAAACCCTAAAACCCTAAACCCCAAACCCTAAACTAACCCTAAACCTTAAAAACCTTAAACCCTAAACCCTAAACCCTGAACCCTAAACCTTAAAACCTAAACACTAAACCATAAACCCTAAGAGCATAAAACCTAAAACCCTAAACCGTAAACAATAACCCTAAACCTAAATCTAAAATAACAAAATAAATTAAAAAACAAAGCTAAAACCTAAGAAACCTAAACGTAAACCTAAACCCTAAGAATGGGCAGAACCTTGATGATATGAACTACACCGTCAACCAGGCTTAGTCAAGATCTGGTGGTGGAGGCGAAGGCAGAGGTGGCAGTTATCGCAGTGGTGGTGGGGGATCTGGAGGTACTGGTGGATATGGAGGTGGTGGTCGGAGCACTAGTGGTTATTGAGGTGGGAGGCGGCGGAGGTTACAACCATGATGGTGGCGGAGGAAGAGATCGGGGATATGATGGTGGATCCCACTACTCGAGAGGCTAGGGTGGTTCTGATGGGAACTGGAGAAACGAAGAACGGTCGATCCGATCTGCTACTTATGGAACAGTGTCTTTACAGTAAAGATTGTTCTACTTATTTTGGGGTTTTGATTTGAAATATGTGTGCTCAATTTTGATCTATATTGTCTCTTATGTCTTAGAAAACTTGGTGTGCTACTTGGTTGATGAAATCAAAAAGAAGAAATGTTGAATGTAAATTCATTCTTTATTAAAAAAGAACCAAAACCTAAACCCTAACAAACCTAAACCATAAACCAAAACCTAAAAAACCCTAAACCTACACCAAAACCCTAAACTAAACCCTAAACCCCAAACCCAAACCCTAAATCACAAAACCCCACCTAAACCAAACCCTAAACCCTAAACCCTAAACCTACCCAAACCCTACCCTACCTAAACCCCTAAACCTAAAACCCAACCTAAAACCCAAACTAAACCACAAAATAAAAAATAAACTAAATAAATAAAATAAATAAAATAAAACCTAAACCAAAATAAAATAAAACCTAAACTAAAACCTAAACCTAAACTAAACATAAGCATAAACCTAAAAGAAATAAAATAAAAATAAAACTAAATAAATAAATAAAGAAACCTAAACTAAACTAAAAATAAATAAAAAAACTCAACTAAATAAAATAAAACTACCTAAAATCTAAATAAAATAAAACTAAATAAAAAACCTAAACCTAAAATAAAAAATAAAAAAATAAAAAAAATAAACCTAAACCCCAAATTAAAAGAAAACCTAAACCTAAAATAAAATAAAATAAACCTTAACCTAAACTAGAAATTAAAATAAATAAACCTAAAATAAACTAAACCTAAAATAAAATAAAAAATAAAACTAAACTAAAAATAAACATAAACCTAAACCTAAACCTAAAAAATAAGATAAAATAAATAAGCTAAAATTAAAATAAATAAACTAAAAAAATAAATAAACTAAACTAAATAAATATGAAAATAAACCTAAATAAAATAAAAATAAAACAAACTAAATTAAATAAAAAATAAACTAAATAAATAAACTACTAGTTTGCTTGGTTAAAAAAACTCTAAAGTAAAATAAACCATGACCCTAAACAAAAACAAAATGAGCCATAAGAAAACCTGGCTTAACCCAGTCTGACCCCAAACCCACCAAACCCCAGTAAACCTGACCACAAACTAAACCCAAACTGAAACCCCTAAACCTTACTAGCCTGAACCCTAAATCCCAGGCCTAAACCCTAAACCTAAACCCCAAAACTAGGCCTTAAAATTAAACACAAATCAAAACCACACACCTTAAAACCTAAACCTGAGCCTGAGCCACTGACCTAGGCCAACTAAACCACAAACTCTAGGCCTTAACCATAAATCCTAAACCAGGCCTAACTGAGCCTGTATTTGAGCCCACCACAGGCCACCAAAACATGGCCCAAGGCCCTAGGCTAAACCTAATCTCTGGACCTACCTGACCAAACTAAACCTAAATCCTGAGCCTAAATAATAAATAAATAAAATAAAAATAAATAAACCTCCACAAAAATACCTAAAAATGTAAAAATAAACTTACCCTAAAATAAAAATAAAGATAGATAAAATAAAGATAAAAATAATAAACCAAAAATAAGCTACAAAAATAAAAAAAAAGACCTAAACTAAATAAAGATAAAATACAATAATAAAAACTACTAAATAAACCCAAAATAAACCTAAAGAGACACAAACCTAATCTAAAATAAAATAAAAATAAACCTAAACTAAAATAAAATAAAATATAAACCAAAAAATAAAATAAAAAAAGAAGATAAATGACTAAAATAAATCTAAATAAATAAACTAAATTAAATAAAATTAAAATAAATAAACTCAGATAAATAAAAACTAAAATAAACAAAACCATTTGCTTAATTTAAACCACTATCAACCCTGACCACCTACACCCTCCCTAGGCCACTGACTATACCCTGGGCCCTAAACCCTCCCTAAACCCTAGGCCACAGGCCTGGGCCTGACCTGGGCCACTGACCACACCTACCTCCACCTAACACTTACCACTAAACCACAGGCCACTCTTCTTTCTCTGGGCCCAACTAGTCTGGGCCCTCTTGACCTAAATAATAAGATAAAATAAAATAAATAACTAAACCTAAACTAAATAAATATAAAATATCAAAATAAAAGTAAACTTAAATAATTAAGAAACCTAAACTTATCTAAAATAAAATAAACTGAGATAAAAATAAATAAAATAAAACTACATAAAATAAAACTAAATAAAAACCTAAACAAAAATAAACCAAAATAAAAAAAATAAAATAAATAAACCTAATAAAAAAACAAACTTAAAATAATAAAATAAACAAAATAACATACTTAAACCTAAACTAAAATAAACTAAACTAAATAAATAAAACCTAAGCTAAAACCTAAATAAGATAAAATAAACTAAAAAATAAAAATCATAAACTAAAAAATAAAACCAAAAATAAAATAAAATAAAACCTAAAACCTAAACCTAAATAAAAAGAAAATAAAACCTAAACCTAAACTTAATAATAAAAAAAACATAACCTAAAATAAAAAAATAAAATAAAAATAAAACTAAACTAAAACCAACTTAAAAGTAAAATACCTAAAACTAAAAATAAACTAAATTAAATAAAGAAAATAAACCTAAATAAAATTAAAACAAAAATAAACTAAATAAGCTAAACCTGGGTTTGCTTATTTAGAAACTAAAAACCCTAGGCCTAGATCCTAGGCCCTAACTACACTGAACACCTGTAAAAGGCTGACCTGAGCCCTGGGCCCCAACCACTAAACCCTAACAGGCCTAAAAGGACTTTAGGCCACAGACCTAAAAACCCAGGCCAAATCCTCACCTCCACTGGGCCACTGAGCTTTAGGCACCTGAGCCCAGGCCACAGGCCCTAGGCACTGGGCCTTAGGCCTGGGCCCTGGGCCTGAAACCTAATACAAACTGAGCTTGCTGGTTTGCTTATATGATATGGAAGATAAAATAAAAATAAAACCCACACCTGACCCTAAACTCCAACCTCCAACCCTCCAATCCTAAACCTGATCCTGACCAGACCCCCAAACACATGGCTCCACAAAATCACCTGACCTAAACCTAAATACAAAAATCTATAAAATAAAAAAATAAAAATAAAATAAAAAATAAAACTAACCTAAAAACTAAAGCTTGATAAAATGAAATAAAAAATAAAAAAACTAAAAAATGAAATAAAATGAATAAAATGTAAACTAAACAAAATAAAATAAATCTAAAATAAAAACTAAATAAAATAAAACTAAAATGTAAAATAAAAATAAAATAAACTTAAAATACAATAAAATAAACTAAATAAAACCTAAACCTAAAAATAAACCTAAAATAAAGCCTAAAATAAATAAAAATAAAACCTAATCTTAAAGTAAAAAAAACTAAACCTAAAATAAACAAAATAAAATAAACTAAACCTAAACTATAGTAAATTAAACTAAATTAAATAAAACCTAAAACTAAACCAAAATAAACTAAAAACCCAAACTAAAATAAATATAATAAAATAAACTAAAATAAAACTAAACTAAAAATAAACCTAAAATAAAAACCTAAACCAAAACCTAAAAAATAAAACAAAACTAGCTAAAAATAAACATAAACCTAAACCTAGACACAAAATTAAAATAAAATAAATAACCTAAACTATAATAAACTAAAAATAAAATAAACTAAATTAAAAATATATATATAAAATAAACCTAAAAATAAAAATAAAATAAACTAAAATAAACTAAATACTACTACTTGTTTTAATTAAAAAAAAAAACCACACTTAAATACCCTGGACCACTGACCCAAACCAAAAAGAGGCTACATGAGACCTAAACTAAATCCTAAACCCTAACTAAACCCTAAACTACCTAGGCCCCAGGCCCTGAACAACCCTAATCCTAGGCACTGAATCCACACCCACAACCACCACTAAACCCAACCTTAAGACCCTACCAATACAACCTGAGCCCTAGGCTCTACCCTTACTAAACCCTACCCTACCTGCATTAGACACTATGAATTAAATAAACTAAACTAAATAATAAAAATAAACCTTATAAAATAAAATAAAATAAAATAACATAAATTAAACATGCACTAAATAAATAAATAAAAAAAAAACTAAATAAAATAAAAATAAACCAAAAAAAAAAAATAACATATAAAATAAATAAAATAAATAAATAAAATAAATAAAACTGATTAATTAATTTAAAAAAAAAACCCTAACAAAATAAAAAAACCATAAAACTAAACCTAAAAAGTAAAAGAAAAAATAAAACATAAAACATGAAATAAATAAACTAGACTAAAAATAAAATAACTAAAATAAACAAATTAAATAAAACCTAAACCTAAACTAATTAAAATAAAACCTAAACCTCAAAATTAAAATAAAATAAATCTCTAAATAAACATGAAATAAATAAACTAAACTAAATAAATATAAAATAAATAAAATAAAATAAATAAAATAAACTAAATAAACTAAAACCCATTTGCCAATTTTAAAAAAAACCCTAAACTAAAACCCTAAAACTAATAAACCACTCAACTCTAAACCTTATACTCACAAACTGACCCTAAACTAAACCCTAAACCTAACCCTACCACAAACCCAACCTTGAGCCTAAACCTAAAACCAAAATCTACCCTTAACCTGACCCTTAACCCTAAATGTTAAATCATAAACTATACCACAAACCTAAACCCTAGGCCAAAACCTTAAACCTAGCCATTGGTTTTGCTTAATATATAAAATAAAGAAAATGAAAAAATATAAAAATAAAACCCTAAACCCAAAATGAGAGCCCAACCCTAAAAATAAATTAATTAAATCTACTAAAATAAATAAACATAAATAATAAACTAATAAAAAAATAATAAACCTAAATAAAATAAATAATAAAATAAATAAAAATAAATAATAATAAATAAAATAAATAATAAACTAAATAAACTAAAACCAATGGTTTGCTTAATTTTAAAACTAAACCCACCTAAAACCCTACCTAATCCACAAACTAAAGCCACAAACTCACACCCTGAACTACAACTCCCAACCACCACAGGCCACAACCTAAACCTGACTGGCCCTAAACCCTGACCATGACCACAAAAAACCTTAACCATCCCAAACTAAACTGAAAAACTTAAAATAAAAAATAAAACCATAAACCCTGAGCCCTAAAACTAGCCATTTAAAAGATAAACACTAAACCATACCCTAAATAAACCCTAGGCCTTATCCTAAACTGGGCCCTAAACCCAAACCTGAGCCCTAGGCCTGAGCCCTAAAACCACTAAAACCAAAACTAGGCAAAAAAAATAAAAAAAAATGTAAAATAAATAAATAAAAGATAAATAAATAAAACCTAAACTAAAATAAAACCTAAACCTGAGCCTACCTAAACTAAACCTAAACCTAAAATAAATAAAAAAATAAAATTCAAACTAACTAAAATAAATTAATAAAACCTAAAATAAACTAAAATAAAATAAACCTAAATAAAACTTAAATAAAATAAACAAACATAAAAAAATAAAATAAACTAAAATTCAATAAATATAACTAAAATAAACTAAAAAATAAACCTAAAAATAAAACCAAAATAAAAAATAAAACCAAAATAGTAAACTAAAAAAAACTAAATCTAAAATTAATAAAATAAAATAAACCTAAACCTAAACTATAATAAATTAAACTAAAATAACTAAAACCTAAAACTAAGCCTAAATTAAATTAAACTTAAACCCTAAACTAAATAAAATAAAATAAACTAAAAATAAACCTAAACTAAAAATTAAAAACTAAAAATAAACCTAAATACAACATAAACTAAAAATAAAATAAAAATAGAACTAAGCTAAAAATAAATATAAGACTAAAGAAACCTAAAAATAAGATAAAATAACCAAACTAAAAAATAAATAAATGAAAATAAATAAGGTAAATGAAATAAATAAAAAATAAACCTAAATAAAAATAAAAAATAAAATAGACTAAAATAAATAAAAAATAAACTAAATAAACTTAAACCCAGTAGTTTACTTAATTTTTTTAAAAAACCTAAAACCCTAAAAAGGCTAAATCTAAACCTAGCTAGAAAATAAATCTAAACTTAAAAAATAAACTAAAATAGAAAACCTAAACTAAAATAAATAAACCTAAAATAAATAAACTAAAGAGGGAAAAATAAAAATAGACCTAAATAAATAAAAATAAACTAAATAGCTACATAAACCTAAACTATGTTACTTAATTTGGGAAAAAAAACTCTAAAGCCTAAACCTAAACCTAAACCCCAAACTATGAGCCACAACCCTAAATAGGCACAGACCCTAACCCTAAACCTTACTACCACCAGGCCTGAACAGGCCTAAACCCTAAACCCAGCCCTAGGCCACCCCAAACCTGGGCCCTAGGCCCTGAGCTAATGAAAAAATAATAAAATAAATAAGCCTAATAACCTTGACTAAAATAAGATAAAATGGAAAAATTTAAACTAAAATAATAAATAAACCTAAACTAAACTAAAAGATCAAATACTTAAAATAAAACCTAAATAAAATAAAGCTAATCAAAAAATAAAATAAATAAACTGATAAAATAAATAAACTAAATAAAACTAACCTAAAATAAACCTAAATAAACCTAAAATAAACTACCCTTAAAACCTAAACCCTAAACTAAACTACTAAAGATAAATAAAGATACTAAATCTGACTAAATTAAATAAATAAAATGTAAACTACCTAGATAAACTAAACTTACCATACCTAAAATATAAAATAAAATAAAACTAAAATAAACCTAAACTAACTAAAAAAAAATAACCTAAAATTAACCTATAAAACCTAAAACCTAAAATATAAAATAAAAAAACTGATAAATAAAAAAAAAAATAAAACCTAAACCTAAATAAAATAAAAATAAAACTATGCTAAAAAATAAAAATAAACCTAAACCTACACCTGAAAAATATTCTAAAATAACAAACCTAAACTAAAATAAATAAACCTAAAATACAAACTAAATAAATAAACTAAATAAACCTAAATAAAATAAAAAATAAAAAAAAACTAAAATATAAATAAAAATAAACTAACTAAAACCTAAACTATTTGAATTTAAAAAAAATCATAAACCTAAAATAAAATAAAACCCTAAAACCTAACCAATAAAACTCTAAAAACCAAGACCTAGCTCTAAACCCTAAAATCCAAAATTTAAAACCATAAACCTAACTTAAAATAAAACAAACCTAAACCCTACCAAACCATAAATCTTAAACTCAAAACCCTAAAACCTAAGCTAAAACTAAACTAAAATGCCTAAAGTTTACTTAATTAAAAAAAATAATAATAATAATAATAATAATAAAATAAAACCCTGACCTAAAATAAAACTAAATAAACCTAAAACCTAGGCTAAAAAACCTAAACCACAAAACAAAACTTAAACAAATAAAATAAAATAAAAAAACCTAAACCTAAAATAATAAAAAATAAAATAAAAACTGCTAAACCTAAACCTAAACCAAAAATAAAATAAAATAAAAATAAAACAAACTAAATAAAAATAAATAAAACCTAAACTAAAAAAAGTAATAAACCTAAAATTAAAAACATAAATAAAATAAAAACTAAAATAAAATAAAAATAAAATAAACCTAAAAGTAAATAAAATAAAATAAACTAAAATATCTAGAAAAGTATATACTAATTACACCTACTAAAATAAATAGATATATAATATACTACCTATACTATATACCTAGTATAAAATATAATAAAAATAAACTACATATAAAGAATATAATACTGAGCATACTAAAGAAACTACATATAATAAAAACTATAAATAATATACATACTATATATACCTACAAAATAGAAAATAAAATAAAAGATAATAATGTATATAAAAGGTTATAAGAACTATAGAAGCCTATACCACACCAACCTAAATAAAGTACGAACACTAACTACTCTAAACTTTATAATATAAACACTAATAATAAATAAGAATTAAAATATAAAAAGTATAACCCTACTAAAATAAAACATTATAAAATATAAATAAACCTAAAAAAAAATAAACCTAAAAAATAAAATAAATAACAAATAAAAAAATAAAAACCTAAACCAAAAATAAAACTTAAAATAAACAAAAATAAAATAAATAAATCTAAAATAAAAAAGTAAACTAAAATGAATAATATAAACATAAAATAAACTAAACCATAAAACTAAATAAAATAAAATAAAACTTATAATAAACCTAAACTAAACCTAAACTATAAAATAAAAAAAAAAACTGAAATAAAACATAAACAATAAAAAAATAAAAAAAAACCTAAACCTAAAAAATACATAAAACCTAAACCTAAATAATAAAATAAAAAATAAACTAAAACTAAAAGATCACATAAACCTAAACCTAAAATAAAAAAATAAAACCTAAATATTAAACAAAAATAAAATAAAACTAAAAATAAAAAAACCAAATAAACTAAAATATTAATAAACTAAATAAAAACCTAAACCAACCTTTATTTAAAAAAACCTAAAATCTAATAAATCCACAAACCTAGCCAAACCCTACCCACACTATACCTAAACCCTCCAAAACCTATCATAACAAAACCATGAGCCAACCTGGCTCTACCACTGGCCACCTGTAAAACCAGCCATAAATAAAACCACAACCTAAACCTGGGCCCTAATAAACTGACCCTGGCTACTGGGCCCTGGGCCCAAGACTCTTGGAATAAAATAAAAATTAAAATAATAAATAATAAAACCCTGGCCACTAGCCCTAAACTCCCCAAACCCAACCCAAATGGGCCCTACCCTGGGCTAATCTTAACTAAAAAAAAAACTTACTTAAACTAAATACCAAAAAAAATAAAATAAAAAAAACCAACCTAAATAAATTAAAAATAAAAATAAAAAACTTGGATTATAAACCTACTAAACCTAAAATAAATAATATATAAACTAAAATAATATAAATAAACCTAAACTAAAATAATAATATAAATAAAAAAACTAAATAAAATAAAAGCTAAAGATAAAGTAAAAAAATTAATCTAAAATAAAATAAAATTAAAACTAAATCAAACCTAAACCTAAAAAATAAATCTAAAAAATAAAACTTAAAATAAAATAAAATAAAAAACCCTAAACTAAAAAATAAAACTAAACCAAAAATAAACAAAATAAAATAAACATAAACCTAAACTAAAAAAAAGAACAAAACTAAAATAAATAACACCTAAACCTAAACCTAAAATAAACTAAATATAAACCATAAATTAAATAAAATAAACTAAACTAAAAATATACCTAAACCTAAAATAAAAAATAAAACCTAAAACTAAACCTAAAATAAAAACCTAAAACTTTACCCTAAAAAATAAAATAAAAAGCTAAACCTAAACCTAAATAAAAGATTAAACCTAAACCTAAAAAATAAAATAAAATAAAACTAAAATAAAAAAAAAAAAAAACTAAAAATGCTATAAAAAAAAATAACCTAAGTAAAAAAAAGTATACTAAAATTAATAAACCTAAAATAAATAAACTAAACTAAATAAATAAAAAAAAGATAAAATAATTAAATAAATACTAACTAAAAAAAAACTGCTTTGTGTTTAAAAAACAAAATAATACCACACTTCCCTAAAAAACCTACTTAAACCCTACCCTAAAATCCTGAGCCCTAAACCTAAAACCCTGGGCCCTGGTCCCTACTGACCTACTGACCTGGGCCACTGACCCAAAATGGCGGGCCACTGAGCCACAAACCTCATTAAATCTGACACCTGACCTAAACCCCACACTGGGCCCTACCCAATACCTGGCCCTATGGTACCTTACCCAGGCCATAGGCTCACTGGGCCACTGAGCCACACATTGATACCCTAATCTACCACAGGCCCTGGTTGTAAATATTATACCCTGATCATGATCCTTGGCCTAGGCCTGAGCCTGAGCCCTAGGCCTGTAAACCCAACTGACCACAAAAGATATCTAATTATAAATAAACCTAAAATTTTAAAAAGGCAAGCTGATATAATAAATGACTAAAATAAACTAATCATGGCTAAATAAAGCCTGCACTGAACCCTAAACTACTAAACCAGAAACCCTAAACCCAAACCCAAACCAAAATTAAATAAATAAAAAAATAAAATAAACTAAACATAAAATAAAAATAAAAATAAAACTAATAAAATA
Source organism: Cymbidium sinense (assembly GCA_021442155.1). NCBI lineage: Eukaryota > Viridiplantae > Streptophyta > Magnoliopsida > Asparagales > Orchidaceae > Cymbidium > Cymbidium sinense. Next base: position 197,319,803 of record CM038214.1, read on the forward strand.
AAATAAAACTAAATAACCCTATAAAAAAATAAACCTAAAGACTAAAAAAAATTAAAACCTAAACCCTATCTAAAACTTGAACCTAAAATCAAAAAATAACATTAAAATAAACCTAAACAAACTAAAATAAAACTAAAATAAAATAAATAAAATTTAAACCTAAACCTAAAATAAACTAAACCTAACTAAACCTAAACTAAATAAAATAAAATAAATTAAAAATAAACTTAAGACTAAATTAAAAATATAATACTTAAAAATAAAACTAAAATAACAACCTAAAACCTAAACATAAAAAAATAAAATAAAACTTAAACCTAAACCTAAAATAAAATAAAACCTAAACCTAAATAAATAAAAATAAAATCAACTAAAAATAAACTAAAAAAACTAAATAAAACCTAAACTAAAATACCTACAATAAATAAACTAAACTAAATAAAAACCTAAATAAAATAAAATGAATAAACTCAAATAAATAAAAATAAACTAAATAAACCAATGATTTGTTTTTAAAATATCTACTATCCTAAATCTTAACCAATAAATACTAAATCCTAAATCTAAACCTAAACCCTACCAACCCAAATCTTGGGCCCTAAACCCTAAACCTAAACCCACTAACCACACCACAAAATCTAACCTAACTAATCCCTACCCTATCACTAACTCCCTACCCTAAACCTACTACACCACAAACCTCTTGCCTCTAAACTTTAAACCCTAAACCATAAATAAGCTAAACTCTAAACCAAAGTTATAAACTAAATAAACTCTAAACCCTAAGAATGCGTAGAACCTTGATGGCAAGAACATCACTGATAACTAGGCTCAGTCTACATCTGACAGTGGAGACAAAGGTAAAGGCAGTGGAGGTGAAGGTGGAGGTGGCGATCTCCTTGATGGTTGTGATCAGATCTGGTGGATATGGAGGTGGTGGTCAGGAAAGGTGGTTATGGATGGGAGCATTGGAGGTTACTTTGGTGGCAAAGGTAGAGATTGGGATATGATGGCAAATCCCACTACTGAGAGGTGGTGGTTTACAAGCGAGAAGAGAATTCGATCGCTACTTAAAGTGTTTATAGAGATAGTCTACTTATCTAGGGATTATGATTTGCTATGGTGCTTATTTTTTTATATGTCATCACTTGTGTCTAAGAAAACTTGGTGTTCTACTTGGATAAAATCAAAAGAAGAAATGAAATATGAATTTGTTCTAAAAAAACCTTAAACCATAACCTAAACTCTAAACCTAAACTCAAACCAAACTAAACTAAACCCTAAAACCTTGTATCTAAACATAAACCCACAAACCTAAAATAAACTCTAAACCCAAACCTAAACACAAACCCTAAACCTATAAACCTAAACTAACCCAAAACCCAAACTTAAACCCACAAACCTGACCTAACCCTAAACCATAAATCATAAAATAACCCTAAACTAACCATAAACTATAACCCTAAACCCTAACTCTAAACCATAAACCCTAAACCTTGAATAAAGATGTTATTAGGAGTAGATCTAAAAAATGACCTAATCTAACATAGTTATGGCTAAAGAAAATGTCTTGAGACTTTTCCTTCTAAAGGATTTGAATACCTAAACCCTAACCTAAATCATATTATAATACCATATTATTGTATAATGTAGCATCATATATTTGAGCATGTAGTGATGTGTTTTTGGATGTTATAAGATGTTTTGAAATGTTTTAGTATATTATGGTATTATGCCTTATAGTCTATAATAAGGGACCAAGGGATAATCTGCACATCCACAAGGGTGGTTACTAGGAAAGGAGAATTGTCCAATCCGATAGTAACCTGGGTAATGTCTAAATGGGGTCGCAAAGGATGTGAGTCAAATATAATGCCCATAGGGGAGGTGATGCTAGGGGCATTATCTAACCGGAAAAGAAAGCATATAAGTATGGCCAACCAAAGGAAAAGCAAACTTACATCTGCCATGAGTGGTGTATCTAAGATGAAACAACCAAAAAATATCGTGACATGGTGTATTCGTGATGAGAACTAACCAACTTATGGTGTCATGTGCAATAATCAATCTGGAAAGAAAGCGTGTTGGCTTACAACTTTTCAAGTGAAATTGATCATCAAGATAGTATGTCATCGGCAGGACAGATGCTAATTGACCTAGAGCAACTACTAAGCGGGGAGCTCGAAGGAAGGATTGGACCTAAACATGAAGCATTAAGGAGGGAAGGAACCGCTAGGTGACTTATCCTAAACCTCAAATATACTCGACGGTCGTTAATCCAAGAAGAAAGTTTAGACTCACATCCTCTTAAATGAAGCCAACATGAAGTGTAGCTTACCCGACACTACCAAACTAACAAGGCTATCATCCATGTACAGTGGCAAAGTAAGGAAGGAAAGCATAACATACTTACATACTCCAAACCAAGAAGACCATTGGGGTGACACACTAGAAGGGTAGCATGATAGCCTAGGCATACTCGTGAGTCTTCTGGGCGTTATCTCAACCAGTAAACAAAAGATATATATTTGTTTTATATGTTTATGTGTAGTTTGTGTTTATATTCGATGAAATATAGGATGCCGAGTTCCTTACACCTAAACACATCATGGCGATTCACAAACAAGAATACTTTCAACATGGAAGAGATTGAATTCAAAATGGAATTTTCATTGATGATAATTATTCTCAAACATAATTTATAATATTTATTTAAGTAGAGCCCATTGATTTAAAGCATTGGGCACTATCCCTTATGATTAATAAGCTAATAAGATCCTCCTTGGTAGGCCTTCTCTATGGCAATCCTAAGTGGGTTCAAACGTTCCTCCCATCTTACGACGGGCAATAATCATCTCTTTAGAACTAAATAAGCTCTCTACTTGAAAAGCTAGACACCAACTTTTATGATCTTGAATCATTTTAGCTTTGTACAACTTGAGGTTTTGGCATGTCCATAGTGTCTCTCCTCCAAACCTTCAAGCTCTTCTAAGTACTTGGCGTTCTACTCATTGTGATCTTGCTACTCATGGCTATCCTTAGTGATGGGAGTTGGAATTTTATTGGTATATCAGCTTCAAACTCATACACTAAGGAGAAAGGAGTACACTGAGTTTTATATGTGGTACGGTAGGTCCACAAGGCTTCAACTAACTTCTCATGTCATTGTTGCTTGTTGTTGTCGAGTGTCTTCTTTAGTATTTGGATGAGAGTTTTCTTGAAGGTTTATGTTAAGTCATTTGCCCTCGGGTAGTTGATTGTAGAATATCTCCAATCTATATTATTTCTCTAGGAAAAGTTATTGATCTTGGTGTTCTTGAATGCAATACCATTATCAAATATAATTGAAATCTATATATGATATAGTTCCTAAAATTGGAGCACATGCTAAGCCGTGACCTTTCTAAGTCAATCATTCGGCCATTTGGAAAAATAGTCAGTAGTAGCTAAGATGAATCGATGTCTCTTGGAAGGAGGATCAATCAGACCCACTATGTTAGTACCCTAACACTCGAATGGCCATGAGGCTAATGTAGGATGTAGAATGTTGGGTGGTTGGTGTAGGACCACACCATGTATTTGACATTGATGGCATAGCCTAGCCATACCATGCATTCTTTGATCATCAACGTCCAGTAGTCTCCTAGTCTCTTGATCTTAGCTTTCATTTTGAGATTGGTTGGCTCCATAATCCACGTGTACCGGTCATGATCTTATGGGCTTGCTTGTCTAAATGTAACCACATATGATTGAAAGGCTACAAGACATCATCACAGAGTGTAGGAAAGTGTTATCTGCTTCATCTGATAAGCTTGGGACTTCTCTTTAGATAGTTTTTCTTTATTTAGGTAATCCATGAATGGTTGCCTCCAATCTAACTCATGTCCTTCTTGCAATGGACCTCCCCTTGAGAGTACTTTTGATGAGTTCAATATCAATAAGGGATAAGACTTGTCTATTTTGGACCTTTATTGATATGGACTCATCCTCAGATGTCAACTTGGCATGCTTGGATAAAGCAAAAAACTATGGCATTCTCTCGAGGAATCTTATAAATGGTAACCTCAGGATTTGGCCAACAACTCCATGGTGTACTTGTGGTAGTGATGGAGCTTGGGCTTTATAACCTTATAGGACCTAGCGATTTAGTTGATAACTAGATGAGAATCGCCAAAGATGTTGATGCTTTGGATTCTTAGAGTAATGGGTAACTCCAGACCAACAATCAAAGCCTCATATTTGGCTTCTTTGCTGGTGCAAGAATTGGATAGATGATATAATAATCTCATCACATCACGGTCCAGAGTTAAGAGAACTATTCTTACCCCTACCTTTCTTTGAATAGTAGATTATGGTTCTTCTCCTCTTTGAGAGGAAGTCGCACGATCAAAGTACATCTCCTAGTGGTGAATTCTAATATCCCCTAATTTTATAATTTGTTCATCATGATGATCATCACTAAGCAGAGAGTTAGTAGGAAGTATGTGTGCTGCTAAGAAATTTGCTAGCACATGTCCTTTCACCACATAGAGGAGTATAAAGGTAATATCAAACTGTGAGAGGATCATGGATTGCCATGCCAACATTCCAGATAGCTTCGATCGGGTCATGAGATATTGTAGTGGATTGATCCTAGAGAGTTCACGCTATGAGAAAGCATGTCTTTGCTTTTGGGATGCAAAAAATTTAAAGATAAATGCTTCTCAATGGGTAGATAATTAGCCTCAAAGGATTAGACGATGATGAGGTAGTATAGTGCATTTTCCTTCCCTTCATCATTAGCTTGGGCCAAAAAAGTATCAAGGAGTCATCTAGTGTGTATGATTGGCTTGCTTGAGATAGGCTGATCAGAGCTTCAACAGATAATGCTTAATGTCTTTGAAGGCATGCTCACACATGTCATCCCACTTGAACTTGGAAACCTTTTTGACAAGTGCTAAGAATGGCTGACAACTTCTCGATATGTTGGATATAAAGTGTCTTAGATATGCCAACCACCCTTGGAATGATTTGAGTTAAGTTTAACTTTTAAGGGGTTGCATTTCTAATATCGCCTTGATCTTATCTGAATCAATTTTGATTCCCTGGTGTTGGATAACAAACCCAAGGAATTTCCCTTAAGCTACTCTGAATGCACACTTTAGAGGGTTCATTTTGAGTTTAAATTATCTTAATTGTTAGAAAACTACTCTTAAGTCAAAAAGATGGTCTTCCTTTTTCCTACATTTGACCATGAGATCATCGACATAGCACTCAACTTGATGATGAATGAGTTGGAATTTGAGTCAACCGATATGTAGCAATACATTTTAAGCTTTGAGAGGCATGACCTTATAGAAATAGATTTCAATCGGGATTCTAAAAGTGTTTCTTTCATCTTTAGGGCCATCTTTATTTGGTTTTATCGATGAGCTATCCATCAAGAGATGACTTCATGAGATGAGGAAATGTCTACCATCATAGATTAGTGAAAATTCATCTTTTGGACATGCCTTATTTAAATCCCAAAATTGGATGTTAATTTGGCCATATTTTTCTTAACGGGATGATCTTTGGCTATTAGGTATTCATCGGATGAAGCCCATCGATAAGTTTCTTGACAGACCTATTATTTATGTCTAATCGCATGCATCTAGAAGCTTGCTTGATAGGGTTAGCAGTATGCTCTATTGCAAGTTTATGGTGATGCATCTTTGACTTCAAAATCATCTAGATCATCTAAAGTTTCTAATAGCTCTTCATGAGTTAATGTGATTTGAAAAAAACTTCATGATTAAATGAAGCAAGCATATCATCATTTGGACCTCTTCATCTTTGAATCCTAGTCCATGTCTTCATCGAGAGATTTTGCATTTGTTCTTCCATATTCTTTCGGAGTAGTTTGACTTGTGCTTTGACCATGTATGTGGGATTAACACTTTCTTTGTTAAATTATGAACACAAGGAAAGTACCAATCAAAAGGTAATTCTATTAAATCTTTATATGAATCATTCTCAAGTTCTACATCAACTTTATTGAGTTGAGGATGATGCTCCAGAAAAGAACCTCTCGTCTTCACACTGGATGACTTAGGGATTCCTTAACTACCAAACCCTCGACTTTTGAGAGGAAAGTAGGGTTAAAGCTAAAGTCCTCAACCGATGCCTAATTGTTTCACATATAGACTTGGATACACTTATGCTTTGCTTTGGAGCCCAGTCTTCATCACTATATGGCTCAAGTGTCACATCCAAAGGAATTTACTACAGAGAAGAGTTGGCTGGTGTGCTAACCATATAAGACTCATCCTATGACTAAGTTTATATGGATAATAGGTGTACTCCTGGTAGCTGGGACATATCTTCTATTGGGTGTCCAATAAGGAGGTTTTCCACCCCTGAATGGAGTAACGAACTGTGGAGTTAGGTCATCCTACCCATATGCTTGAATGGAGTAATGAGCGTGGTGGATTCAAATATCTCCACTTCCTCCTCCAAGTCTATTTTCACCCTTTTTTTTATCATTTCTCTTTTCTTTTCTTTTCTTATTTTCATTCTTTTCTTTCTTTTGTTTCTCTTTAATTTTTAAACTTGGCCAAGTTGTAAGAATAGACTTGTTGATTTTGAGGGAGGTAGTAACACATCCATCATATACCTTGTGAGCTAAATGGCTTGAGATCTCTTTGACACGCGATGATCCCACCTCACAAATTCATACTTGATCTAGAGAGGATGGAACTATGTTGTTCTTGTATCCATGGTTTCCCAAGCAAAGCATTGAAAGATGTATCATAGTCTATAATGTGAAACTTAGCTTCTTTCAATCATCTATCTCCAGGGCAACACTATGGAGCCTAAGGCTGTTGACCTCATTGTTGAGTGTAGATTAAATCTTCCCATCTTAGTTAGGAGTCTTCTAAGACTTCTTTGAATAAGATACTTTAGGTAAACACTTAGCTAAAGACTTACAAGGGTTAATCATAAGATTACGTTATGCCTTAGGGATTAGGGTAATCCACCTACAACCCAAATCCAATACATGTTCACCTTCACAAACCAAACCTCAAGTTCAATTCAAATCTTCAAATCCAAATCAAACCCAAATTCCAAAACCAAATGGTTGAAGCCCATGATCAAATCCAAACTTGAAACCCTTCTAGCCATATGACCTATCCATGGACTTAGCCAAATCTTAATCCAAATCAATCAAATCAATTGATTTCTCATAATCAATTTATATCTTCAATCATCTTCTAAATATAAATCAAATCTACATTCAAATGATCAAAACTAAATCATAAATCAAATTAAATCAAAACCCTTCTAAGACATATGACCTATCCCATGGACTTAATCTTAATCAAATCAAGTCAAACTCAATTGATTTTTCACAAATCAATCATGTTTTCAATCATCTTCACAAATTTAAATGAAATATACATTTAAATCATCAAAACTAAATCAAACCAAATCAAAATCCAAACCTAAATACATGAAATTTCATTCCAAAACCCAAATTCAATTGATTTTCTCATGAATCAATCATACCTTCAATCATATTGACAAATATAAATGAAATCTACAATCATTAAGCCAAACCAAAAATCAAAACCCAACTTTGACTTGAAATGTTCAAATGAACCAAAACCCATTTGAACCCAAGCATTACAATTGAATTTATATATCAATCCCAAATCCATATAAACTCAACTAAATCAAACTCAACCCAAAAATCAACTATTGGTCCACTTGACCCAAAGTGGCCAATTTGACCTATTTGAGCCAAGTTCTTCCTACCCAAATTGGATTGAACCAAGCCCATCAAAACCTCCCATCATGATTGTTGATCACCTTAAGTTGATCAATTACTCATAAATTGTCAAAAAAGTCAACTTGGTCATTTGACCAAGTCAACCCATATGAACCCAAACTAGCCAAATTACAACCTTTAAAATCCCTGAAACTAATGATTCATACCAAATCAAAATCAATATTTGAATATGACTTGACCTTCAATTGAGTCAAATCCAATTAGCCCTCTTGACCTAAGTTGACAAAATTGACCTAAGAGACCAAATTGCATCAAATTAAAATATAAACCAAATTGATTGCAACCAATGGCTCAAGTTCATTCCAAATTGATTGTTGAACTTGACCAAAGCCATTTTTGGACCCAAATGAACACTATTGACATACTTAGCCCAAATTGACCTAAACGGTCAAGTTGGCCTAAATCAAATCCATATCCAAATTAATTGAAACAAAGGCCTACAATCATCTTCAATTGGTCAATTAACCAAACACCCAAGCCAATTGGCCAATTTGGTCAAATTGGTCAACTTAATCCATTTGAAATGAATTCAAATGAGCCAAAATCAAATAAGCAAACTAAACCAAACCAATTGAACCAAAACATCTCAAATGATCATATGAACTTGACCCAACCCTTGGTTTGACCCAATTTGACCAATTGGTCAACTTGACTCAACCCACCCAATTTTACAAAAATGAATCAAATTGAGCCAAACTTAACCAAATCAACTCCAATTGACTTGAAATTTGGGCTAACCCACTTTTGGCTCATTTTAAATTTTCTCAAATCAAATCCAATGCCAAATGATCGTTCTACCCTTGGGTCAAGGAAATCATATGAGATAAATCACCCATGTAAGTGGTCATTTCCATGTCTTGGCCACTTGGTACTCTCCCAATGGTCCACTTAGGCACCTAGGACACTGCCTAACCTGACCTAAGGGGTGGTTGGGTTAGCCATAACCCATGGGAGGTGAAATCACCTAGCCCTGCACATTGAAACATTTGAAACCCATAGGACACCCATGATTCCTCCTTAACAACCACCAAACCAAGCCAACTCACCTCCACCCTACCACTCATGACTCTCTGAGATGGTTGTAGCCACTAAGCCAAACCTTATCCCACCATCAAAAAAGATGGGGGTATACACCCCCCTTGTTTATACTCAACACACACAAAATCATTCCTTAGAGCCAGCTAGATGAGCTCTAGAGCCATCCTTTATTCTCCCAAGCTCATTCCTCGATAAAAAATGCCATTCTTGTTTGTCTCAATAAACACTCCCATTTTTAACTTCCCCATTTCTATCAAACTCAAATTAACTTTGCACACACCTTCCCCATTGAGCAAATGAATCATCTCCCAAGCTTCACCGAGGTGGGACTTCGATCAAAGCTGAGCTCTAAATCATTAAATTATGGCCTTACCAGTGAACATCAATGAATTGATCCAATTACTGGTCAATAGGGATTCATCTCCACTAGATGAAGCTTTCTCAATTGTTGAGCACAATCTTGAGCTCTAGTGAGGTATGCTTCCAAAATTGATCCTTAGGCAAAAAATGGGTTGGAGCTTTTGAAGAAAACTTGCATCTGTGATCTTGATGGATGATCCAGATCTCTTTCATGAAGGTGTGGGATCCTTTGGAGTTGATCGCTCGGTAAGCTCGGATCAAGTGAGTAATGCGGGACTCCATTCTCTCACTCATGACGTTAGATCACACGCTTGTCCATTCCATGATGAAAATGGGCGATCATGATTAGATTCTAGATCGATCGATTTAATCCTATTAAACATGGGATTAATCATAGCCATCTGCTCACCATAGGAGCTGGTGGGATAAGTTTTAAGTAGGCAATCCCACTGCATTATGGTGCACGCTAGCATGCGCGTGGCACATGATTAGGCTTTAAGTTAGGCTTAATTAATCATTATAATGGCTAAACTTCTAAAATCACAAGAAATCATGGAGAAATCAAACAAATCCAAATAAATACTCATATTAAAGGTATTTCAAAGGAGAATTAATTAAAATGATCTTAACTAAATTTTAAAGCAATTAAGTTTTAATTATAAAATTAATTAGCTTTTAATTACTTGAAATTAATCCCAAATTTTGTGGTAAATTTAATATGATGACATATGCCTCCCATGATTTTCTCTTAGATTTATTGCTCACTTAATTAGAGAAATTGACTAATTAAACCTTAACTACTCTTTTAAGTTAATTAATGATTAATTAATTTCATGAAAAGTAATAAATTGGTTAATTAAGTTTATTAATCATTATTTAACAGTAAGTGAACTAAGGAATAGGGTTGGGATCCCTTTCTTTAAGTTCATTTCACCCTTTTTTGAAATGAAATTAATTAATATTTAACTAATTAATTAAACCACTTAATCAAATTGAAATCATAATCACATCGCACTAATTAATTAAATCATGGGGTAGATCTTTAGGTGTTTAACCTAAAGGAGTTTAATGAAATTATGGTTAGTCCACATGTGTGGAAAAACCATAAGAGTAACTAATTAAGCCCCATAATCTAATTAACTATTAATCACGAGCCAATCGCATTAGGCCCCTTTTATTTCCTAGGATCATTGCAAGTTTATTTTTTATGCATATCATCTTCGCTCATAATTATTTAGTTAATTACTTTAAGGTGACATAAGTAAGGGTAATTAATTCATCTAATTAAGGGTTCAACCTAACTAACCCATAAAACTAGCTTATTTATATTTCGTTAAATTAAATCAAATCATTAATGTGGGAATAGGTATAAAAAACAAGAGATGATTTCTCTTCTCTTCTTTAAATCAAATCAAATCCATAACTTAATTAATAAATAAGCTTTAGTTTGCTTTAAATAATCTTATTTGATTTGATTATCTCAAAGAACTAGTTTGGTTGAATGAATCACATGCTTATTTGATTGTCCTTTCCAATCATGTTAAATTTTTGTATGTAATTTGAATTCATGCATCCATCTTTTCAAAATCAAGTAAAATAAAATGGATTTATTTTATGTAAGATTGCATGTGTTGATTTAATTTAATATATGCATATTATCATTATTAAATCCAAATGTATTTTTCAAAAGTTTATAAATGAATAAAAATATGTGTTATGATGCTAGTTATAATACATAAGAAATGCATGTTCTTAAGTGTATGAATGTTGTTCTCTTCCTCAATTCATGTGTTGATTTATATAAGATTGAATGGTAATGAGTATATAGTTTGGACATCCCGGGAACACAAGGCTTTAGCTAGCCCCAAGGAGGTTATTTGATTACATTACTACCCTAGTTTAACAAAGGCACATACCCATTTGATTTCATTCTTATGTATTTCAACATTAGAATTTGGATAGAATTTTATATATATATAAATTATATATATATATATATATATATATATATATATATATATATATATATATGGTTTTTTTTCCCTCATTTATGTATACACATGTGTGTCCCAAGTATATAGACATCCGAAAATGATTGAGCTAGTCCCAAGAGGTCATTTGATTACTTTAGTTTAACACAACATGTACTTGCCTATGTCTTGTTGTACATGTATATGTATATGTGATTAGTGAATGAAAATCCCATTTTACATTAAAATTGCATGCATTCATAATTGACTAAGTAGTTAAATTAATTAGCCATATGATTTGGAGCTTACTTCTATGTTCATGTATACAAATTTACATATGTTTGAATGCAAATGGGTATATAGGATATGAATATGAGGTTTTAGCTCTCCAAGGAGGTCATTTGATTACCTCACTTCCCTAGTTTAACAAGGGCACATGCTTACTTCATTTCATTCTTATGGCCTTTTTATATAAGAATTTGGATAAAGTTTTAAATTAATATGTCTAAATAATTCAATCAAATAAAATATAAATTCTAAACATACACATACATTCATCATTTAAGTGTGCTAAAATATGTTGCATGTATAGATACACTTAGGATTAAATCATATGCATGTTACATGTCATGGAAAGGAATGATTTAATAAATTTCATCTGGTAGTAATTTAATTAAATTAATCTTAAGATGCCTTTCATTTTGAATATGATTATTTAAAGTGAACCTAAACTTAGGATTAATTAAATCATTTAATAAGCCATTCATTAAAGAGAACTAAAACAAATTAATATACTTTAGAAAGTGACTTAAGGTAGGGAAGAAAAAGGGCAATCATCTTTTCCTTTTTTTATAACACTTAGTTGCTGAGTGTAATCAAATGAGACAAAAGAAAATCAAATTCAAATTTTAAATCAATTAAACTACTTCAAGTGAAATCAACTTTTCATGTTAAATTGAATCTTCTACACTAAGAAAATACAACACAAAGCATGCATAACAAGACTTACCACACAAGCCTTAATACACACATTAGAATTAAGTCACCACTTAGTTCTCGCTTAAGATGGTGTATGATGTGATGTATGTTTTGTGATGTATTATTTTAGATTGGATGGGTTTATGCTTCAGACTGATGATAGGCCAATATTAGCCTAATCATGTTTTATTCTGGGATTATGCTTAAGGATGCTTAAAAATAAATAGAAATGCTCTTTTTCCAGGTTGCTTAAATCCTTAAGCATAATCCAAGTTAGGACATGTGGGATTAGTTACCCATGTGTGGGTGCTAAGTCCAAATTATAAATACAACCGCTTGGGATTATATGTATATTTAGCTAACCTCTATTTTGGTGTATAGTTAGATTTACTTTTCCCACATAAATGTAATTTTGCAATAGAAATTATGATTAGGGGGGATTAGAATGAGAAGTAGAGAAGGCTTTTATGGGTGCCCTCAGAATGCATTTGAAGCAAGCACCATCCAAATCAAAGAAGGAGCCAAATTAAAAATGGAGATATAAAGAAAGAAGACCCCCATAAAATTTAATATAATTATAATTATTCTTTCATATTCCAGGTTGTATAAGGAGAGCTGCTACCCATCTTTTCTCTCTTGACATCAAAATGCTTTTATTCTTTTATGATAGTTTATATAATTATTTGATGTTATGTTTAAATTGTGCATTAGGACGACATGCTTTTCATAGTTTCTTAAATGATTGATGCTTTAATGTGTGGCATGGATACGATAAGGCTCTTAGGATAAAAATAACTTTTCTACCCAACTAATCACTCATAACTAAATTTTAAATAACTCATAACCTCATCATAAAGCTGAAGACATAAATAAGATAATTAAAAGATTAAGCAACCCTTTAGTTGTATGGTTGTATGTTTCACATCATGCATCATGCATGCATATTCTTTCTCTCTTGAACATGAAGGATCTCCATCCTTACATGATAAAGGAATGCTTGACTTGTGAGAGCATCCCTTGGGTGGAGAACACCTTCTTATAGCAGATTTGGCCCATAACCTATTTATACATGCATTTAGGCATAAGAAATCTTAAAGCCTTTGTCAAAATGATGTGTCTAAAATGAAATAAAATTTGAAAAGATTTTGTATCTATAGATTAAGCATATTCTCATACCACTCATGCTCTAGTCTCTTAGGGAGTGTGTTTAGGACTTTAGTCTCTTTCTAATTAATTAACTATCCTAGCTATCTTGCAATTGATAAGATCAGACTACATGGATTTAAAATCATAGGAGGAGTTAGGCCACCACTCAGTGTGTAATAAGTCTGATAAAATTATAATGTAAAGTAAATTAAAATAAAAAAAATACACTAAATAAACTAAATAAACTTAAACCTACTAGTTTACTTAATTTAAAAACATAAAAAATAAAACAAATAAAATAAATAAACCAAATAAACCTACCAGTTACTTAAATTTAAAAAAATAAAAAAAGAAAAAAAGAAAACAAAATAAAAGAAAAAAACTAGAACCCTAAACCCTAAACCTTAAACCCTAAACCATAAACTTAAAACTCTAAACCATAAACCCTAAAACCCTAAACCCTAAACCCTAAACGAACCCTAAACCATAAAGCCTAAACACTAAAAACCCTAAACCCTAAAGCTTAAACCCTAAACCCTAAACCCTAAACCCTAAACCCTAAACCCTAAACCCTAAACTAAACCTAACAAAAAAAACCTAAAACCTAAACTAACCTAAATAAAAAACCCTAAAACCCTAAAACCTAAATAAATAAATAAAATAAACCTAAATAAAATAAACCTAAATAAATAAAATAAAATAAAATAAAATAAATAAACCTAAAATAAATAAAATAAAAAAAATAAAATAAAATAAATAAATAAACCTAAACTAAAATAAAATAAAAATAAAATATAAATAAAATAAAATAAACCTAATAATATAAAATTATAACTAAATAAAACCTAAACCTAATAAATAAACTTTAAAATAAATCCTAAAAAAATAAAAAATAAAAACTAAACTAAAATAAAAACCAAAACCTAAAATAAAAATAAAATAAACAAAATAAAATAAACTTAAACCTAAACTAAAATAAACTAATGTAAAATAAATAAAACCTAAACTTAAACCTAAAATAAATTAAACAAACCCTAAAATAAATAAAATAAAATAAACTAAAAATAAACCTAAACTAAACTAAAAAATAAAGCTAAAAATAAACCTAAAATAAAAACTTAAAACCTAAACCTACAAAACTAAAATAAAAACCTAAAGCTAAAAAATAAAATAAAACTAAACAAAAAAATAAAAATTAACCTAAACCTAAACCTAAATAATAAACTAAAATAAAAACCCTAAACTAAAATAAATAAACTTAAAAAAAATAAACTAAATAAAATAAAAATTAAAAATAAACCTAAATAAAAATAAAAAATAAATTAAACTAAAATAAATAAAATATAAATTAAATAAACTAAATAAACCTTGACCTACCAGTTTAGTTAATTTAAAAAAAAACACCCTAAACATAAAATAAACCCTAAACCCTAATCCCTAAAAAACCAGAAATCCTAAACACTAAGCCCTAAACTCTATACCTTAAACTAACCTAAACCCTAAACCCTAAACCCTAATCTAACCCAAAACCTTAAACCCTAACCCCTAACCCCCACTACAACCTTAAACCCTAAACTAACCTAAACCCTAAATCCTCAAAACCCTAAACATTAAAGCCTAAACACTAAACCCTAAATCCTAAATCCTAAACCCTAACCCTAAACCCTAACCCCTAAACTTTAAACTTATTTTCACTTTTTGGGCTAAACAGGGTTATGTTTTAAACCTCTTGCTTTTAGGTTGGCCTGGTGGTTGCTATGTGGGTTCTCAGATTTCCTCCTAGGTTGGCATGGTTTTTCAACTTGGTCATTTCTTCTCTACATTACTCTAGTTCTGGATGATTTCTCGCTTTATTCTATTTTCTACATTGGTTGGTTTGTTGGCTATCCTCTTGAACTCAAATTACTTTTTGTTGGTTTTTCATGGTTGAATTGGTGGCCTTTCTAGTGAGAATTGCTATTGGTTGTTACCATTTTTGGTCTTTGGATACCTGTTACTTTTTTGGGATACCTCCCGCCTTGTTGTTTGTTATTGATCCTTCTTTTGCCTTGATTTTGTGTTTGGTTATTCACCTAGATTAGCCTCTATTGGGTATGTTGTTTTATGTCTTATGTTGTTATCATGCTTCTATTTGGTTTGTCTTTGGGGAAGTCTTGTTTTTTTGGTCTTATCCTTGCCTTCCATGGTGGTTGTGCTTCGTTTGGACCTCTATTGTGTGGTGCTTTGTTGGTTTTCTACTTTCCTTGGATGATGGAGATGCTTCCTTTGTTGGTTACTTATCATGGGTTGTTCTCCTGGTTGCCTTATGGTCTTAACTTGTTGGTTTTGGAGGGCTTTCAGTTTGCCATTGGAATCTTGGTTGGTTGATATTGTCTTTGTCGGTCTTTTCCTTCTTCTTGGACAATTTGCTAGAGCCTTTTGTTATGTTGGCCAAATAGTTGTTGATCCTTTTGGATTGCATTTTTGGTTTTTGGTGGTTGGTGGCTGCCTTTGTCCCCCTTTTATGTGGTTGTTTTGTCTTCTAGTGAACCTTAAACCATAAACCTTAAACCCTAAATCCTAAACCCTAAAGCCTAAATCCTAACCCCAAAACCCTAAACCTAAACCTTAAACCCTAAACCTTAAACCCAAAACCTAAATCATAAAGCTTAAACCTTAAACCCTAAACCCTAAACCCTAAAACACTAAACCCTAAAACCAAAACCCTAAACTAACCCTAAACCCTAAACCCTAAAACTTAAACCTTAAACTTAAACCTTAAATCATAAACTTTAAACCCTAAAGCCTAAACCCTAAACCTTAAACACTAATACCTAAACCCAAAACAAACCCCAAAACCTAAAACCCCTAAACCCTAAATTAAGACCTAAACCCTAAACCTAAAACCTAAAAACTTGGTGTGTTACTAGGTTAATGAAATCGAAAATAAGAAATGTTGAATCTAAATTTGTTCCTCGTTGAAAAAAAAACCAAAAACCCTAAACCATAAATTAATACCTGAATCCTAACCCTAAACCTAAACCTAAACCCTAAACCCTAAACCCTAAAACCCTAAACCTTAAACCCTAAACCCCAAACCCTAAACCCTAAACCCTAAACCTAAATTAACCCTAATCCATAAACCCTAAACCCTAAAAAGCTAAAAACCTAAACCAAAATTTAATAAAACCTAAAGATAAAATACATAAATAAACCTAAACCAAAATAAAATAAATTGAAACTAAAACCTAAAACAAAACCTAAACCTAAAAAAATAAAATAAAAAATAAAGACTAAACTAAAATAAAATAAATAAAAACCTAAATTAAACTAAAAAGATAAAAAACCTAAATTAAAAATAAAATAAACCTAAAATAAAATAAAATAAAAAGTAAATAAAAACCTAAACCTAAAAAATAGTACAAAAAATAAAATCTAAAAATAAATAAAAAATAAAACCTGAACCCAAAAAAAAACCTAAACCAAAACTAAAATAAACTAAACAAAAATAAATAAAACATAAACCTAAAATAAACTAAACCTAAACCTAAACTTAAACTAAATAAAATAAAATAAACTAAAAATAAACCTAAACTTAAACTAAAAAACATAACCTAAAACAAAAACCTAAAACCTAAACCTAAAAAATAAAATAAAAACCTAAATCTAAACCTAAAATTTAAAAAAAACCTAGAACATAAACATAAAAAATAAAACCAAAATAAAACCAAACAAAAAATAAACTTAAACCTAAACCTAAACATAGAAAATAAACTAAAATAAAAAACCAAAACTAAAATAAATAATCCTAAAATAAATAAACAAAACTAAATAAAAATTAAAAATAAACCTAAATAAAAATAAAAATGGAACTAAAATAAAATAAATAAAAAATAAACTAAATAAACCTAAACCTACAAGTTTACTTAATTTTAAAAAAAACCCTAAACCCTAAAACTAACCCTAAACCCTAAGCCCAAAACCCTAATCCTATAACCCTAAACCCTAAACCCTAACTCGTGAAACCCTAAATCCTAAACCCTAAACCCTAAATGCTAAACCCTAAACCCTAAAAACCTAAACCCTAAACCCTATACCCTAAACCCTAAAACCTACAACCCGAAACCCTAAACCCTAAACCCCAAACCCTAAACCCTAAACCCTAAACTCGAAAAACCTAAACCCTAAATCCTAAACCCTAAACCATAAACCCTAAACCTTAAATAATAAAAGCATAAACCCTAAAACACTAAACCATAAAACCTTAAACCCAAAACACTAAACCCTAAAAACCTAAACTTAAACTAAATAAAACCTAAAAATAAAATAAGTAAGAAAACATAAGCCAAAATAAAATAAATAAAACCTTAAACTACACTAAAATAATAAAAAAGCTAACTAAAATAAAAACAAAACCTAAAATAAAAATAAAAAACTAAACCTAAAATAAAATAAAATAAAAACCTAAATCTAAATAATAAACCTAATAATAAAACCTAAAAATAAATAAAAAATAAAACTTAAACCCGAGGCTAAATAAAATCTAAACCTAAAATAGAAATAAAAAAAGGTAAACCTAAACCCTAAGTGCTAGCCCCTAAACCCTAAATTAACCTAAACTCTAAGCACTAAACAGTAAATAAACCTTAAGCCCTAAACCCTAACCCCCCTACAACCATAAACCATAAACCCCAAACCCTAAACCCTAAACCCTTAACCCTCAAAATCCTTAACCCTAAAGCCTAAATACTAAACCCTAAACTTTAAATCCTAAACCCTAACCCTAAACCCTAAACCTAGAATCCTAAGCTTATTTTCACTTTTTGGCTTGAGCTAGGTTATGTTTTTGACCTTGCTTTTTTTTTGGCCTGGTGGTTCCTATCATTTTAGCCTAGGTTGGCTTCGTTTTTTCAGCCTGGTGGTTGCTGTCTTCTCTGCCTTGTTACTCTGGTTGCTAGTGGATGAGATGTTTTATGCTCTGGCTTTATTCTAATTTTTTCACTGGTTGGTTTATTGGCTCTCGTCTTGAACTCAAATAACTTTTTGCTGGTTTTTCATTATTGAATGGGTGGCCTTCTCAGTGGGAACTATTTTTGGTTGTTGCCATTCTGGGCCTTCTTTTGGAGAATACTTTCTTTTGTGGATTGCCTCCTAGTTCGTTTTTTTATGATCCTTCACCTTAGTTTTGTGTTTTATTATTCTCCTAGGATTAGCCTCTACTGGGTGCATTATTTGAAGCATGTTTTATGTTGTTATTATGCTTCTTGTCTAGCTAGTCTTTGTTGCTGGGGAAGTTTGGTTTTTTGGCTGGTCCTACCTAGCTGCTGCTATTGTCTTTCTATGGTGGCTATGATTCTTCTAGACCTCTATTGTGTGGTGCTTTGTTGGAATTCTACTTTTCCTTGGCTGCTAGGGATGCTTACTTATGATGGGCTATTCTTTGGTGGTTGCCTTATGGCTGTTTTGTTTAGCTGGTTTGGTTGGAGGATTTTTAGTTGTCCTTAGAATCTTGGTTGGTTGATTTTTTCCTTATTGGTTTTTTCTTTCTTCTTGGACAAATTGCCGGAGCCTTTTGTTGTGCTAGCTGAACCTTTATTGATCCTTTTAGCTTGGACTTTTTGTTTCTGGTGGTTGGTGGCTACTTTTGGCCCCCTTTTGTGTTGATGTTTTATCTTCTAGGGATTTGCACTTGCTGTAACTTATGTTTCCTTCAGTTGATGTTTTCATTTTTGAGATGTTTAGTCATTTGTGGTTGCTCACCCTGGTTTCACTTAGTGACTACTATTTGTTGGGAATTTGTCTTGAGGGCTCCATTCATGGCTTTGTTGGTTGTCTATTAATGGCATGGGTGTTTGTCGATGATCGGTTCTAGTTTTCCCTAGTTTGGAGCTTGGATGGGTTTTGGATAATGGATGTTGGTGTTCGACTTTGTTTGACCTCTCTCTAGTTTATTGGAGTTTATTATGGTTTTGTTTGGTGGTAGTGGTTGACAGCTGTTCTCTTCATTTAATGTGGGATGAACTCTACAAACTGCTGGCCTTGGATGTTGGCTTATATCATGTATGAAGGCTATGATGGCTTTGATGTTGCTCACCTCCTCGCTCTGGTTGGTAGCATTATATATGATTATAATCCTTCTTTATGAAGTTTGGATGCTCATATGTATAGTTGCCACTTGAGATGATCCTAACTGAGCATGAGCCTTCTCTTTCTCAGCTCTCTCCTTTTCCTTTCTTCATCCTTATCCCTTTTTGCTATGACTTTTGCCTTGTAGTGTTTTACAGATTTCTTTTATAGGTTGAACTTTACAAGGGAATGGTTGTTACTAGTCAACCCAAGTGTTGTGGATCTTGCTTATCTTGCTCAAAGGAATCATGAACTGCTACTAACTCATCCTTTTACAACTTTCAGGATTTATTTTAGTCTTACTCTATGTCTTTTCTCTTTTTTTTTAGTTGTTGTATTTATTTTTTGTGTATTCTTTCTTTTTCTAATGTACTTAGATGGGGTTTATCGCTAGTTTCTTGTAGTTTCCTGAATTTTAGATCTTTAACCATTTTAAGGACATTATATCTTTTCCTTTTATGGTAATAAAATTCTAACTTTTCCTAAAAAAACCCTAAACAATCCTAAACCCTAACACCCTAAAACCCAAAAACCTAAACCCCAAACCTTAAACCCAAACCCTAAACCAAAAAAAAGAAAAAAAAAACCCTAAACCCTAAACCATAAACTTTAAAACCCTAAACCCTAAACCCTAAACTAAAACCTAAACCCTAAACCTAAAACCTAAAAACTTGGTGTGTTACTTGGTTGATTAAATCAAAAATAAGAAATGTTGAATCTAAATTTGTTCTCTATTAAAAAAAAACCAAAAACCAAAAACCTTAAATAAAACCTGAACCCTAACTCTAAAACCTAAACATTAAACCCAAAACTCTAAAAACTTTAAACCCTAAACCCAAAACCCAAAACCCTAAACCTCACTCTAAACACTAAACCTAAAACCTAAAACTAAACCCTAAACACTAAACCTAAAACCTAAACCTAAACCCTAAACCTAAACCTAAACCCTAAACCCTAAACCTACAACCCTAAACCTAAACCCTAATCGATAAACCTAAACTTAAACCCTAAACCTAAACCCTAAATCATAATCCTAAAACCTAAATCATAAACCCTAAACCTTAAACCCAAACCAAACTAAACCCTAAACTAAACTCTAAACACTAAACTAAACTAACTAAACCTAAAAGCTAAAACTTAAATCTAAACTAAATAAAACCTAAAATTAAAATAAATAAAAAAGGTTAAACCAAAATAAAATAAAATAAGAAAATAAATTAAAACTAAAACCTATTCCTAAACATAAACCTAAACCTAAAAAAATAATAAAAAATAAAAACTAAACTATAATAAAATAAAACTAAACTAAAAAATAAACCTAAACCTAAACCTAAACTTAAAAAATAAACTAAAATAAAAAACTAAAACTAAAATAAATAAACCTAAAATAAATAAACTAAACTAAATAAAAATAAAAAATAACCTAAATAAAAAAATTCAAACAAACTAAAGTAAATTAAAAATAAACTAAAAAGACTAAATAAACCTAAGCCTACCAATTTACTTAATTTAAAAAAATTAAAAAAAATTTAAAAAAAAATTAAAAAAAAACCTATCTCTAAAAATTGTAAACCCTAAAATAAACCCTAAACTCTAAACCCTAAACCTTAACCACTAAGACCCTAAGCCCAAAACCATAAACCCTAAAACCATAAACCCTAAACCCTATACCCTATACCCTAAAACCTAAAACCCTAAACTCTAAAACCTAAACCCTAAAATCTACAACCCTGAACCCTAAACCCTAAACCCTAAACCCCAAACCATAAACCTTAAACCTTAAACCTAAAACTAAATCAAAACCCTAGTAACCCTAAGTCTAAAACCCAAACCCTAAGCTAAACACTAAACCTAAACCCTAAACCCTAAACCCTAAATCCTAAACCCTAACCCTAAACCTTAAACCCTAAAAGCATAAAACCTAAAACCTAAACCCTAAAACCTAAAAACCTAAAACCTAAAACCTAAATTTATAAACCTAAAAATAAAATAAATAAAAAAACCTAAACTAAAATAAAGTAATAAAATAAAATAAAATAAAAATTTATACTAAAACCTAAACCTAAACCTAAACCTAAAACTAAAATAAAATAAAAAATAAAAACTAAACTAAAACAAAATAAATAAAAACCTAAACAAAACTAAAAAAAGTAAGAAACCTAAACTAAAACATAATCAAAACCTAAAAAAAAATAACGTAAACCTAAACTAAAATAAATAAAACCTAAACCTAAAATTAAAAAAAACTAAACCTAAATCAAAACCTAAACTAAACAAAATAAAATAATCTAAAAATAAACATAAACCTAAACTAAAAAATAAAACCTAAAAATAAACCAAAAATAAAATAAAAGCCTAAACCTAAAGCTAAAAATAAAGAATAAAACCTAAATCTAAAAAACAAATAAAAATAAAAAATAAAACTAAACTAAAAAATAAACCTAAACCTAAAAAATAAACTAAAATAAAAAACATAAAATACATAAATTAAATTAAAGAAAATAAATATATACTTAAATAAAAATAAAAAAAATTAACTAAAATAAATAAGAAATAAACTAAATAAACCTAAATATACTAGTTTACTTAATTTTAAAAAAATTAGATGAAACCTAAATAAACCCTAAACACTAAACCCTAAAACTAAGTAAACCCTAAACACTAAACCCTAAAACTAACCCTAAACCTTAACTCTAAACCCTAAACCTGAAATCCTAAACCATAAACCCTAAAACCATAAAGCCTAAACCTAAAACCCTAATCCTTAAACCTAAACCTTAAACCCTAAAACCCTTAACCCTAAACCCTAAACCCTAAATCCTAAACCCCAAAACCTAAACCCTAAACCCTAACCCTATACCCTAAAACCTACAAGCCTAAACCCTAAACTGTAAACCATAAACCCTAAACCCTAAACCCTAAACCCTAAACCCTAAAAACCTAAACCTATACTAAATAAAACCTAAAAATAAAATAAATAAAATAATAGAAAAACATAAACCTAAATAAAATTAAAAAAGAAAATAAAATAAAAACCTAAACGTAAACTTAATCCTAAACCTAAACCTAAAAAATAAAAAAATAAAAAAAAACTAAAACTAAACTAAAATATAATAAATAAAAACCTAAACTAAACTAAAAAATAAAATAACCCTAAAAATAAAAAAGATAAATAAAATAAAAACTAATCATAAAACTAAAATAAAATAAACCAAAAATAAAATACAATAATAACTAAATAAAAAACCTAAACCTAAAAATAAATAATAAATAATACCTAAACCCTAAACTAAAATAAAGTAAACTAAAATTAATAAAACCTAAACCTAAAACTAAAATAAACTAAACCTAAACCCTAAACTAAATAAAATAAAATAAACTAAAAATAAACCTAAACCTAAATAAAATACAAAGCCTACAAATAAACCAAAAATAAAAACCTATGGTGGTGGGGGATCTGGAGGTGCTGGTGCATATGGAGGTGGTGGTCCAAATAGTGGAAAAGTGGGAGGAACCGGAGGTTAATTGGGGTGGCGGAGGGAGATGGATATGATGGTGGATACCTCTACTCGAGAGGTCGGTGTGGTTCTGATGGGAACTGGAGAAACTGAAGAATGGCCAATCTGA
The DNA here is from genome assembly GCA_021442155.1 of Cymbidium sinense. Lineage (NCBI taxonomy): Eukaryota > Viridiplantae > Streptophyta > Magnoliopsida > Asparagales > Orchidaceae > Cymbidium > Cymbidium sinense. Next base: position 197,342,837 of record CM038214.1, read on the forward strand.
TCTGCTAATTATAATGTCTTTATAGTAGAGACGATTCTAGTTATCTAGGATTTTTGATTTGCTCTATGCCTGCTCATTTTTTATCTATGTCATCGCTTATGTCTTAGAAAACTTGTTGTGTTACTTGGTTGAGGAAATCAAAAAGAAGAAATATTGAATCTGAATTTGTTCTCTGTTTAAAAAAATCAAAAACCCTAAACCCCAAACCCAAAACCCTAAAAACCCTAGACATAAAAGCCTAAATACTAAACCTTAGACCCTAAACCCTAAACCCTAACACTAAATCCTAAACCCTAAAACCCTTAACCCTAAACCCCAAATCCTAAACCCTAAACCCTAAAAAACTAAAAACCTAAACCAAAACTAAATAAAGCCAAAAAATAAACTAAATAAAAAAACCTAAACCAAAATAAAATAAAAAAAACAAAATAAATTATAAACATAAATTGAAACCTAAACCTAAACCTAATCCTAAACCTAAACTTAAACCAAAAAAGAAAATAAAATAACAATTAAGAACTAAACTAAAAGAAAATAAATAAAAACTAAAACTAAACTAAAAATACCTAAATAAAATAAAACTAAACCTAAAATAAAAAATAAAAGAAACCTAAAGTAAAATAAAATAAAAACTAAATAAAAATTTGAACTTAAACAATAAACCTAAAAAAACATTAAAATTAATAAAAAATAAAACCTAAACCCTAAACTAAAAAAAAACCTATACCTAAAATAAAAATTAAAATAAACGTAAACCTAAACTAAAAGAAATAAAACCTAAACATAAACTTAAAATAAACTAAACCTAAATCTAAACTAAAACTAAATAAAATAAAATAAACTAAAAATAAACCTAAACCTAAACTAAAAAATAAAACATAAAAATAAATAAAAAATAAAATATAAGCTTAAACTTAAACCTAAAAATAAAAAATAAAACATAAAACAAAAAAAATAAAATAAAAATAAAACTAAGCTAATAAATAAACATAAACTACACCTAAACCTAAAAATAAAATAAAATAAAATCCTAAACTAAAATAAATAAATTAAAGTAAATAAAAATAAAAATAAACCTAAATAAAAAATAAATAAAATAAATTAAAATAAATAAAAAATTAAATAAATAAGCCTAAACCTTCTAGATTACTTAATTTCAAAAAAATTAAAAAATAATAATAAAGAAACCCTAAGCCTAAACCCTAAACTCTAAAATTAACCCTAACCCATAAACTGTAAACCCTAAACCTACAACCCTAAATCCTAAACCCTAAAACTCTAAACCCTAAACCCACAACCCTAAACCCTAATCACTGAAACTTAAACCCTGAACCCTAAACCCTAAACCTTAAAACCTACAACCCTAAACCCAAAATCCAAAACCCCAAACCCTAAACCATAAGCCATAAAAATCAAAAAATCTAAACCTAAACTAAATAAAACATAAAAAGAAAATAAATAAAAAAATCCTAAGCCCAAATAAAACAAAGTAAATAAAATAAATTTAAAACCTAAACTCAAACCTAAACCTAAACTTAAAAATAAAATAAAATAAACTAATAAAAATAAACCAAAATTAAAGAAATAAAAACCTAAACTAAACTAAAAAAAATAAAATAAACCTAAGAATTAAATACCTAAATAAAATAAAAACTAAACTTAAAATAAAAAGAAAATAAACCTAAAAGAAAAAAAATAAAACCTAAACCAAAAAAAAGTAAACCTATAAATAAACCTAAAATGAATAAAAATAAACCTAAACCCTAAAACCCTAAACCTAAATTAAAATAAAATAAATAAAATAAAATATACCTAAACCTAAACTAAAATAAACTAAACTAAAATAAACTAAACTAAAATAAATAAAACCTAAACCTAAACCTAAAATAAACTAAACCTAAACTTAAACCTAATCTAAATAAATTAAAATAAATAAAATAAAGATAAACCTAAACCTAAACTAAAAAATAAAACCTAAAATAAAAACCTTAAACCTAAACCTAAAAAAATTTAATAAAAACCTAAACATAAACCTAAAAATAAAATAGAAAACCTAAACCAAAAAGACAAAATTAGAACAAAACACAACTAAAAAATAAACTTAAACCTAAACCTAAACATAAAAAAAAAACTAAAATAAAAAACCTAAACTAAAATAAATAAACTAAAATAACTAAAATTAAAAAATAACCTAAACCTAAACCTAAAATAAACTAAACCTAAACTTAAACTCGAACTAAATAAAATAAAATAAACTAAAAATAAACCAAAACCTAAATTAAAAAATAAAGCCTAAAAATAAACCTAAAATAAAAACCTAAAACCTAAACCTAAAAAAATAAAATAAAAAGCTAAACCAAAATAAAAAAATAAAAAATAAAACATAAACATTAAAAAAAACTAAACTAAAATATAAACCTAAACCCATAGCTAAACCTAAAAAAATAAATTAAAATAAAACACCTAAACTATAATAAATAAACTAAACTAAATAGAAATAAAAATAAACCTAAAAAAATAAAAATAAAATAAACTAAAATAAATAAAAAAACTAAACTAAATAAACATAAACCTACTAGTTTACTTAATTTATAAAAATAAAAAATAAAAATATAAAAAATTGAAAAAACCCTAACCCTAAACCCTAAACCCTAAACCTACAATCTTAAACCCTAAACCCTAAATCTTAAACCCTAAAACACTAATAAACCTAAAAACACTAAACCTAAACCTAAACCCTAAACCTAAAAACTTAAAAATAAACCTAATACCTAAAAAATAAAAAACCAAAAAGAACAAAACAAAAACCAAAAAAAAAACCAAAAAATGACAAAAAAAAAAACCCCTCCCTGTCCCAAGCTCTAACGATTCTTAAATCCTTTTTGTTCTTCTTCTCATCGTTTATGAGCTGGTTTTCTAGAAATTTCTTCTAGTTTTGCTTCAGATCTTCGATCTTTAGTTGATCCATGCTCGGTTCTTAAGTGGCACCATTTGTCATGGTGTTGATTTCTATGAATACTTGGGGAAAACTAAATGCTCCAGCTAAACTATATCATCGCTTGTGACTCAAAAAACTTGGTGTGTTACGTGGATGATGAAATCAAATAAAAGAAATGTTGTATCTGAATTTATTCTCTATAAAAAAAAATAAAAACCCAAAACCCAAAACTAAAACTTAAACCCTAGATCAAAAACCTTAACCCTACCCATTAAAACCCTAAACCGTATACCCTGAACCATAAACCTTAAACCCTAAAACCTTAAACCCTAAACCCTAAACACTAAAACCTAAACCTACAACCCTAAACCTTAAACCTACAACCCTAAACCCTCTATAAACCCTAAACCTACCCACAAAAAAAAACCTAAACCCCAAACTCAAGCCCTAAACATTAAACTAACACTAAACCCTAAACTGTAACCCTAACCTTAAGCCTTAAACTCTAAACCTTAAACCATAAACCTAAACCTAAACCATAAGAATGGGAACCTTGAGAAACATCCTATCAACTAAGCTGGGTCTAGATCTGTGGAAGGTAGAGGCAGCGGTTATCAAAGTGGTGGTGGGGGATCTAGAGGTGCTGGTGGATATGAAGGTGGTGGTCAGAGTAGTAGTGGTTATGGAGGTGGTAGGAGGGATATATGTTTCATCCGTTGTGGTGGCGGAGGTAGAGATCAAGGATATGATGGTAGATCCAGCTTGTCGAGCGACGGGGGTGGTTCTGATGAGAACTAGAGATACTAAAGAATGACCGATCCGATTTGCTGCTTATGAAATTGTGTCTTTATAATAGAGAAGGTTCTACTTATCTTGGGTTTTTGATTTGCTCTATAAGTGCTCATTTTTTATCTATGTAATCTCTTGTGTCTTAAAGAACTTGGGGTGCTACCTGGTTGATGAAATTGAAAGATCTAAATTTGTTCTTTATTAAAAAAAAAGAAAAACCTTAAACCCTAAACCCTAAACTCTAAACCCTAAGCTCTAATCCCCAAACTAAAACATAAACCCTAAATCTAAAACCTAACCCATAAACCCTAAACCCAAAAACCTAAAACCAAAACCCTAAACCCAAAAAACCCTAAACCCTAAACACTAAACCATAAACCCTAAATCCCAAACCTTAAACCCTAAACCCTAAAAACCCTAAACACTAAACACTAAACTGTGAATGCTAAACGCTAAGCCTAAACCTAAAAAAAACCCTAAGCCAAACCACAAACCCACAAAACCATAAACCCAAAACCTAACATAACCTGATAATCCCTAAACCCTAAACCATAAACCCTAAACTAACCCTAAACATTAAACCCTAAACTAACCCTCCCTAACCTTAAACACTAAACCATAAACCTTGAATAAAGATGTCATTAGGAGTAGATCTAAAGAATGACCTCTTCCTAACATAGTTATGGTGGCTAACGAAAATGTCTTCAAGAGACTTTTCCTTGACTATTAGAGATTTGAATACAAACCTAACCTAAATCATATTATAACACCATATATTATGGTATAATGTAGCATCATATATTTGAGCATGTAGTGAAGTGTTTACGGAACTTATAAGACTTTGAAATTTTTTAGTATATTATGGTATTGTCTAAACAAATTAATATAAACCATAAAATATTGATTTAAAATTTAGATCATGAAATTTGTTAAATTTCAAGTGGGAATTATGTTGTAGTACCAAAGGGTGCTAAGCCACTTGTACTCTAAAGTAAGATTTTATGTTTAAAATAAACATTATATGTTGTATAGATATAGCATCATATATCATAATATATTATTTTATGCATTTTAAATTATTTTATTATTTTACAATCATGCAGTCGAGCCAACACTATTATTATTTATAAAAATTTTGATTTAGACTTTAAAATGGTGGAATTTGGCCAAATTCTTAGTAGGTAGAGCATGGTATCATAATATATTGTGTCGATTTAAATAATGTAAGTGATACAACTAAAATACATAGTTTTTTTATTATTTAGACTAATTTCATGAATTTTTATCATAATCAATCCTTTGTGATGTGATATGCAATATAATATGATATAATATGTTATAGTGTATTATAATATAGGATGTCATAACATAGTGTAGCATCATGCATTATAGCATACTATTGTGTATTACTACTTATTTTTTACCATATTTTAGTTTGTAATAGTATGATGTAGTAGAGTTTGCACTATTATAATTCATAAAAATACTAATTTATAGGCTGAGATGATGGGATTTGGCCAAATTTAAAGTAAGCTTTACGGAACATCATTATGGGTGTGCTATGGTGTGTCATTTAATCAAAAGAATGGAATTTTGCATCCCAAATAAATGTTCATTTTTCAACCAAATTTTATAAAGATTTTACTTAAAGTGATTCATTTTAAGGTGTAATGTAAGATAATATATTATATCAAAGCATATTAAAATATAATGTACATAACAATATAACTTCACAAATATATGAATGTGGTGGTGTGTTACTAATGTTATTGTACATTTTAGTATGTTTTACTTTTGTTATAATACATTGGGGAAAAACTCACAAAAATGTTAATTTGAAGGTTGAGATAGAAAAATTAGGCTAAATTCATGACACACACCAAGAAGCAACACTAAAATTATTCTATTTTGTACCATTTCTAATAGAAAAATAACAATTTTACATCCAAAATGAACATTATTCATATTTTGAGTAAATTTTATTATTTGTTCATTTTAAGTGATTATAATGAGGGTGATGTTAGACAATATATTATATTATAGTAAATTATAATATAACATCATATATTATAATATAATATAGTGTGTTAATTTACAATATAATATCTTTAGCATGATATTGTATAGTTAGTTTTGAGCTTGCACCATCAAATAAAATGTTGATTGCAATGCTAAGATGATGTAATTTGAATGAATACATTATTAAGCTTTTGGTTAAAGTATTAAAGATGTGCATAAGAGAAGAAATAAGATTTGATGAGAATTCCATGTTAAGGACTTGGAGGGAGATCTGCTAAGAGATCATTCATGCATTGGACATGACATATGAGGGGTCTATGTCGAGGGCATAAAAGAGGAAAATCTACTAGGGATAAGGTTTGAATTTGATTTGATTATATGATTTATCAAAAGAAGATCTGTTGGGGATAAGAATCTATAATCCATCATGGATTAAGATCAAATTCATTTTAATTAATTATTTTTAATTACTGTGAAAGAATATCTGCTAGAGATATGGGCTTGAGCCCGATGGGGATCGGGTATATGAACCTTCCACTAACGAAGCAGGTTTGGGCTATCTACTGGGGATTGGGATTTGAGTTTGATTTCAAAGAATTGTTTGGGGATGTATCCATTGGGGAAAAGAGTTTGGTTGTATTTCTTTGATTTAGAATCTACTGGGGGAGTTGGTTTAATTTGGCTCCACCAAGGAGGTTGGTTTTGAATTTGATTTGTTAAACGACTTGTTTATATATGATTTGGGGTTCCATTGAGAGAAGGGTGTGATTTAACCATTGAGGAAAATCAAATTAGGTTTAATTTAATAATAAATGAACCCTGTGATGGACCCAGAAGGTAATAAACCTTGACCTACCTCAGGTTTACAAATCCAAAGGGATAGTATACTAGATGCGGGGTAGAGCTAGCCAACCTAATGGGTTTACTTTTAGTGTACAACAGTTGTGCTAGGAAAAAGGCATAACAGACTTACATCATCCAAAGTGAAGAAGAATAGCTCAGTGACCTATGGTTGCAACAAATGAACTTGACCTAGGAAAACTCGAGTGAATCTTTGGAGACTTATATCAACTCAAAGTATTAATTAATTATATCTTAATTTCATGTGATTTGATATGATTTATTTGGTTTAGTTTGATTTTGGATTGAGGGCATATCCGTTGGGGATGTGAGCTCGATTGAATTTGATAGATTTAATTTTTGGACCATGTTGACGTGCGATGGACCCACTGAGAAGGGTCTATATCAGACTTATCCTACCTTAGAGTTACAAATCCAAAGGGATAGTCTACTGGTCATGGGGTAGAGCTTGCCAACCTAAGAGGTTGCCTTTTAGTGTGGAACAACTATGCTAAGAAGTAGGTGTAGCAGACTTACATCTTCTAAAGTAGGGAATAATTGCTTGGGTGACCTGTTGGTAGCACAACAAATCAAACCCAACTTAGGGGTGACTACTGAGTGAATGTCATTGGGGACTTATATCAATTCAAAGTAGTCGGAGATTCCTAGGAGTTTTCACTACCATAAAGATAGATGCACTTGGGAAAAGGTACCATTAGTCCTCTAATCCAAAAATGAATATATATTTTGTTTATATGTTTCATGGACCTGTGGTGTATGATGGACCACACTAAATGGGGCTATGCCAAACTATCGATTCTTGGACCAAGGAGAATCTCATCATCCGGGATGAATTCTCCAACCAAGAGGTTCTTAAAAAACTATTCATTAAGAGTAACCCATGTAGTGTCTAAATGGGGTGGTAAAGGATGTAAACCCAAATTTAGTACCTGGGAGGTCCTAGGCGTTATCACGAGCCCTAGAAAGAAAGCATATATGTGTGGTCACTAACTAAAAAAAGCGTAGAACTTATATCTACCATGAGTGGTGTATCCTAAGATAGAACCAACCTAATGTTTATCCATAATGAGAGTGGTGTATCTATCGAAAATGAGAACCAACCAACTAAGGTGCTCGTGTTATAATGAGTAATCTAGAAAGAAAGCATGTAAAACTTGAGTAGGGATCATCAAGATTGTCTGTCATGTAGGCTTGGTGTATCCATCAGCAAAAAAAAAAAATCAACCCCAAACTAAATAAAAAAAAACTAAACCACAAATAAAAATAAAATAAACTTAAACCTAAACTAAACTAAACTAAACTAAAATACATAAAACCAAAACCTAAACTAAAATTAAACCTAAACCTAAACCTAAACTAAATAAAATAAACTAAATAAACCTAAACCTAAACTAAAATTAAACCTAAAATAAACCTAAAACCTAGACTAACAAAATAAAATAAAACCTAAACCCAAATAAATAAAAATAAAACCTAAAGCTAAAATAAAATAAAATAAAATAAACTAAAATAAACATAAACCTAAACCTAAACCTAAACCTAAACTAAAATAAAAAAGCCTAAACTAAAATAAATAACGTAAATAAATAAACTAAATTAATTAATAAAATAAACATAAATAAAAAATAAAAAAATAAAAATAAAATGAATAAAATAAAAAAAATAAACTAAATAAACCTAAAACAGGTTGCTTAATTTAAAAAAAAAACCCAACCAAATCTAAAACCAACTAAATCATAAACCCTTAAAAAACAATAAAACCTTAACTACCATAATCCTAAATCCTAAATAATAAAGAAAACCCCTAAACCCTAAACCCTAAACTAAACCCTAAAACCCTAAACCCTAAATGACCAAATCCTAAACCTGACCAAACCTAACCCTAAACTAAAAACCTAACCTGGACTAAATTAAAAATAAATAAAAAAAATAAAATAAATAAATACCTACCTAAATAAAATAAAATAAAATAATAACCTAATCTAAACCTAAAACCTAAACCTAAACCTAAAAATAAAATAAAATAAAAAATAAAAACTAAACTAAAATAAAATAAATTAAAACCTAAAATAAATTAAAAAATAAAATAAAGCTAAAAATAAAAAAATTAAATAAAATAAAACCTAAATGTAAAATAAAAATAAAATAAACTAAAAATAAAATAAATAAAAAAACCTAAACCTAAAAATAAACCTAAAAATAAAACATAAACCCTAGAAGAAAAAACCTAAACCTAAAGAAACTAAATAAAATGAACATAAACCTATACTAAAATAAACTAAACTAAAATAAATAAAACTTAAAATAAACTAAACCTAAATCTAAACTAAATAAATTAAAATTAACTAAAATAAACCTAAAGCTAAAACTATAAAATAAAACCTAATAAACCTAAAACCTAAACCTAAAAAATAAATTAAAACTAAAACTAAAGCAGAAAATAAACATAAACCTAAACCTTAATCCAAAATAAACTAAAATAAAAGCCTAAACAAAAAATAAATAAACTAAACTAGATAAAAATAAAAAATAAACTTAAAATAAACCTAAAATAAATAAACTAAACTAGATAAAACTAAAAAAAACCTAAAATAAATAAAAAATAAACTAAATAAACTAAATAAACCAAAACCTATAGGTTTACTTAATTTTTTTTAAAAAACATCTAAACCCTAAACCCTGAAATACCCTAAGCCCTAAATCTTAAACCTTAAAACCAAAAAACCAAAACACTAAAAAACGAACTTGAACCCAAACTAATTCAAATCATTTGAGCATCTTCTCTCTCCTCCTTTTCTTTGGTGCTCTGGCAAATTTTGTTTCCCCTGTAGAGGCACATCTCCTTTGTGGCTATTCTTGTGGACATTTTGGCTGGGATTCCATTTTGATGGCTTTGCTCATCTTTTTGGCTTCTAGCATGTGTAGTGGTTGGCCATGAGGTTTCTACTTCCCCGTGGGGAAATCCTGAGATTTTGACTACTCCCGTTAAGGTTTCTAACTCCTTGGGGGTCTCTGGATTAAATCCATCACTAGATTTGAAATCTTTCAAGGATGTTCTTACTAGTAGGGTCAACTACACTGGTGTGTCTCTCGTGTTTATCTCTACCTTCTTTTCGAGGTGTACCCGTGATAATGTGTTTTGATTCGATTATGGAAAGGCTTGTGAAACCCTTTGTATTCACATTGGTGGGTAAATTTGCTTTATGTTGTCCTATATTAGAGAATATTCGATCATTTTTCGATAGCTTGAAACTCTCTGGTATCTTTTCTGTTTAATTGATTGATTCCCATCATGTCTTGATTTAGCTTTAAAATGACTTAGATTACTCTCGAGTATTCTCTTGATGCATATATTTTATTTTCAATTATCATATGTGATTGTTGAAATGGATGCCCCATTTTGATATTAAGGAGGAATCTCTTATTATTCTTATTTGGATCTCTATTCCTAATTTACATGTCCATTTCATTAATCATGAGTTTCTTTTGATGAGGTGCGATGTTTGGTCATCCTCCTCAAGTTAATCAAGTGACTACTTCTAATACCCACCATCATTTTCTAATTCTAGTCGAGTTGGATATAACTAAAAATTTTCAAAAGGAATTTTAGATTAGAGAAATATGGATATTTACAAAAAGTGGATTTTGAGAATTTTCTTATTTTTTGTTCCCAATGCAAAATTCATGGTCATGGAGTTTCAAATTGCTTTGTGGTTCACCCTCACCTTAAAAAGCCCAAACCCATTCATAATAACTCAGATCCCAATCTTAAGGTGCCCTTGGTTAAACCATAGAAAGCTGTTCCAATGGATAACTTTATACCTGAAGCTGAGGGTCATTGCCTTGATCCTCCCATTACTCCTTTGGACTTCTTTGTGGTTCTTAAGCGATTTTGGATGTCAATCATGGTAATAAGGATGCATTACCCTATAATGGGCCTATATATTTGAATCCCACTAATATTGGTAATAATATGGTCAATAATATGTTTTCAAAGCTTATGGATGATGATTCTATCTCAAATGATTCCATTCCTGCTTCTTTACCACCTTTAATTGAAGAAAATGTGATCCTTGATGAGGGCTTGAATGGTGGGCAAACTAAGGATAAAATTTCTACTCCTGATTGGGCACTTGTGCTTTGAATGTTTGTAATCCTTCTTCTGCTTCTTCATCTAATGTCAAACTAATTTCTAATCTGATACTTCAACATAATAATGATTTGGAAGAAGGTGAAGTGGCCTGCAATGATGGTTTAAAAGTGCAACCTTATTCCAAACATACCCCTGAACAATCTTTATCAGATAGTGATGTTGTGGATATGCCTAATAAATTTCAAATGATTTTTAGGAAGAGAAATAACACTCCTAAAACTAAATTTTCTGATTTTTCCAGAGTTACTAGATCTAGCTCTTCTGCCCAAAAATAAATGGTTTCTTTCTTAATTTGGAATGTGAGAGGGATTAGTACCCTCTCTGTTAGAAATAGAATTAGAAATTTAGTTTGTTCTCATAACATTTCCTCTTTGGCTATCTTGTAACCTTTTAGTCTTCCTTCTAACATTTCTTTTATTGAGAGAATGATTGGTTTTGCTAATTTTTTTGCTAACTTGAGCAATAAAATTTGGCTTTTTTAGAATAGTCCCTATGTTATGCAGGTTTTGGAATAGTCCCTATGGTTAAGATTACTTATGATAATTGGTGTTATTTTGTCTCATTTGTTTATGCTTCTTGTAATAAAAATGGTAAACGGCTTCTTTGGGAGGATTGTATTAGTTTTTCTTCTTATGTTAATGCTTCTTGGTTTGTGGTGGGGACTTTAATACTATCACTTCTTTCTTTGAATGGGTTGGTGGTAATGCTCCGAACTTATTTTTTGTGGAATATTTTAATAACATGATCCTTGATTGTCATCTTAATGATATTGGCATTAGTGGGTCTCAATTTTCTTGGAATAATGATAGACACTAGAAAAGGCTAGATCAAGTTCTTTTTAATCATTTGTAGATTAATCTTCTCCCTACTACTTCGGTGGAGCACTTAAGTAGAACCCTTCCAGACCATTCTCCCTTGCTTATCACTGTGAATTTTATTACTAGTAAATCCTCCTCCCATATCCCTTTTCGCTTCCAAAATATGTGGCTCATGGATGTTAAACTTTTTGGATGTTATTTCTACTAACTGGGGTGAACCTCTTCATCTTGATGATTGTGTTTTTGGGATGAGGAGATAGTGGTTCAAATTAAAAAGGCCTAAATAATGCCTTACTTGGTGGAATTTACATTTTTTCAAGAACCTTTTGGTCAATATCAAAGATATGCAGAATGAGGTTATAGTTTTGGAAGATCTTGTTATTAATGATAGGTTAACATGTTTTCAAGACATGGAGGAGACCTATTAGTGACAAAAAGCTTCTATGAAATAGATCTTTGATGGAGATCATAATACTAAATCTTTTCATGCCATGGTTAAAAAGAAAAAGGCTATAAATTACATTCACAAAATTAAAATTAATGATGGAGTTTGTTGGATAAAAGGAGCTTCCTGATTCTATTGTTTCTTTTTTTAAAGAGCTTCTGAATAAAAATGTTGCTTACGATGATATTTCTTGACCTAAAGTTATTCCTAATCTTATTTTTAATGATGATAACATTATTCTTTCATTCTTACCTTCTGAGTTTGAAGTTGTTGATACTTTGCAGAGTATGAACAAAGACTTTGAGGCTAATCCTGATGGTTATACTACCCTATTTTTCCAAATATGTTAGATTATCATTAAAGAGGACTTAGTTAAAGCTGTTCCTAATTTCGTTAAGGGTAGTACCCTTCCCAAATATTTTGTTAGCACCTCCCCTATTTTAATTTCTAAAAAAGAGAATCTTGAAGTTTGGAGTGATTTTAGGCCGATTAGCCTTTTCTCTTTATTTAATAAACTTATTTCTAAGATTTTGGCTAAAAGGTTTTAGTATCTTGCTTCCTAGAATTATCTCCCCCAATCAAACCAATTTTTTTAAAGGGATATATATTTCTAATAATGTTCTTTTAGCCCAAGGGATGATCCATGATTTAAATGCCAAAGTTCATGATGGAAACTCGCTTTTGAAGCTTGACATTTCCAAAGCTTATGATAATATTGGTTGGGTTTCCCTCTATAAAAATTTTGGCTTTATTTGGATTCTCAAACCAATTTATTACTTTAATTAAGAATAGGATTGAGGTTTTCTTTGCTCCTCAATAGTGAAGTGCATGGTTTCTTCTCTTCTTCTCATGGGCTAAGGAAAGGGGACCCTCTCTCTCCCGCTCTTTTCATTATTATTGTGGAATATCTTTCTAGATGTATTGAGTAGATGTTTAATAGAATGCCTAACATGTAATACAAAACCATGGGTTTCCATTTCTCACCTTAGTTTTGCTAAAGATTTCATTATATTTTGCAATGCCTCTACTCTTTATATTAAAAAATTGTGTAAGTTCCTAACTATTTTTGGTAGGAGAGTGGCTTGAATATTAATCCTAATAAAAGTTTTTTATTACTAGTTCTTCTATTTCCTTATCTAAGATCAATGCTATTAAGAATATTATGGGTTTTTCGCATCAAATTCTCCCTATCAAGTATCTGGGGACTCGCTTATATAGAGGAATGAAAAGATCTTCTTTGACTGATGAAGTTATTCAAATAATAAATAAGAAAACCTCCTCTTGGGAGTTTCATTTACTTTCCTTTGGTGCTAGACTTATCCTGAAAAAGTACCCTTTGCTCTACCTTTGTATCTCTTTTCTACTATTGTTCCTACCCATTCTATTATTAAAAGGATTAATAGACTTTTAATAAATTTTTTGGGGATCTAACTCTTCTCAAAAGATTACATTGGGCTAGTTTGAACTATTTTAGTCCTAATAATGAAGGTGGTTTGGGTTGCAAAACTTAGAGGATTCTATTAACTATTTTTCCTATAAAATGTGGTGGAATTTTAGAAATAAACATAGTTATGGTCAAGTTTATGCATGCTAAATATTTTAGGGCAAACATCCTCATTTGTGCTTTCAAATCTAGGGATTCTCTTGTGTGGAGAAGACTTTGTAGTATCAAATGGAATGTTGAGAACTTAATTTCTTGGGGTGTCAATTCTAGTTCCTCTCTTTTGGCAAGACAATTGGTCAGTATTCTATTGATTCCCGCCAATACTCATTCCACTATGATTAAGATTAATCAGTTACTTACTCATAATAAGTGGGATGTGGCTCAATTGAATATCCTTGTCCCTAATGTGATCACTGACAAAATCCTTAAAATTTGTCCTTTCCCTAATGAACCCGACCAAATTCTCTTCAATAATTCTTCTTATGGAGATTTTATTTTTAAGGATGTTTGGCATTTCATCAGATTTAAATATCAAGAGTCCTTGGTTTTTACTAAAATCTTCAATATTAGTGTCCCTACTTCATTCTCAATTTTAACTTGGCACATTTTGAAGCATTATATCCCTATGGATGCTACTATTCTGAAAAAAGGTTTCCATCTCCTCTCAAATTGTCACTATTGCTATCACATTGAAAGTGTGGATCATGTTTTGTGAATGACCCTATTGCTGCTAAAATGTGGAATTGGTATGATAATATTTTTATAACTTTCCATTTTAAAGGTTCATTTTATATTATGCAACTTCTTGAAGCATGTCTCTCCCATACTTCTAAGGGCCATGTTAAAATTGTTTTAGCTATTACTATTCTTTAGTATATTTGGATTGATAGAAATGATGCTAAGCATTGTAATATTTCTATGAATTATCATCATATTATTGCTAGAGACAAATATAAAATTTTGTTTCTTTTCGAAGATAATCTTCTTACTCACTCTAGTTTTAAAGGGTGCAAGTCTGTGGCCTTGAATTTTGGGATTATCCTTCCCCGTGTCTCTCCTACCTAGAAAATTATATACTGGATTAAACCTAATTATCACTACATTAAGGTTAACACCGATGGCTCAGTTTCTAATGGTTATTATGGCAGTGGTGGGATCTTAAGAGATCATAGTGGCAAGGTTATCTATACTTTTGCTGCCCCTTTAGAGCCTTGTTCTGTGTTATTTGTTGAGCTTAAAGGCTTTCATCATGACATTTCTATTTGTTTACAATAAGGTTTTCATAAGATCTGGTTTGAAGTTGATGCTCTCCTTCTTCTTAGATTTACTCAAATCTATGGTCATGGTAATGCTGAAGTGGATTATTTACTTAATCATACTAGGAGGCTTCTTGCTAACCTAGATTTTTAAATTTCTCATATTTATAGGGAAGCCAACTCTTGTGCTGACTTTTTTACCAATTTGGAGGCCAAGTCTTCTTCTTTGCAAACGTTTTCTAATGATGTCCCTTTCCTTTTAAGGGGCATTATGAATCTTGATAAAACTAGTTTGCCTTATGTTAGAAGCTTTTAACCTTTTTTTCATCCTATGGGACTATGGCTTTCCCCTTATTATTTTTTTTAGTATTTTTGGTTTTCTATTTTGTTGGTTTGGTCTTGATTTTTTCTTCCCATAAACCTACTTTTATTTTCAAGTTTAGTTTCTTTCCATTCTTTTGGGTTGTTATCTTTCCATTTATTGATTTTGTTGTTATTTTTATTTTTTTTGGTTTATTTTTCTCCCAACCTAGTAGAGGTGTTTAGTGTGGAGGTTGTTTTGCTTGTCTTTTGGTTGGTGTGGTTCTCTTTATTGGTTGGATCTATCTACAGCATTTTTTATTTTCTCTATATTTTATGGTTGGTTATTTGCTAGTCTTGCTTGGCTATGGGTTTTTTCCCTTTTTGGGTGTGGCTCATGCAGTTTTTATGACCTTCTTGCTATGGCTGGATGTTCTATCACCTTGTTGTTTGCTAATCCGGATGATTTTTCCAATTGCTTTTGGTTGTCCTTTCTCTCTTAGTTTTGCTCTTCCAGCTAAGAGGAGTTGTGTGACCTTGAGGCCTCTTTATTTTTGGGTTGTAGCTTGGAAAACTATTTTCCCGTGGCTATATATCCTTTCTTTAGTGTTGTTTTGGATGAGTGTAAGGTTGGATGCTTTTGGATTGTTATATCTTCTGAATATTGGGTGCACCTTTTATAATACTGACGATCTATTTTAAATTTGTGTTCTAAATTGGAAGGATGCAAACTAATGGTTGGATGTTTTTGGACTTGGCTGATGATGACTTTTTGGGGTTCTTGTTTGTGGTTGTCTGTGGTTGTTGGATTATTTATGATCCTAAAGGGCTCTTACTTTGCTATTTTTTGCTGTTGTATCGAGTTGTTTAAACTCGATTCTCTGTCCTTGGATTTGGGTGGATGCTATCTCTATTTCTTTCCCTTGGGATTTTTTTCAATGTTTGTGATTGGATGACTCTTTCTTTCTTTTCATCTTGATGGTTTTAATTCTATTGATTTGAATCCTTGGCGTCTTGGTGGCTTGCGGGTGGACTTCTTGATGGCTGCTTGGATTGGGTGCTCTAGCTGTCTGGTTTGGTCAAGAGAGTATTTACATTATTATAATTTTCTTGATCTTTTCAAGACTATGTTTGGAACCGGCTACTTACTTTTCCATTCTTCTCTTTTAGTTTTTACATGCTGGGATTTTTATTTCGGGACTGTGGCTGAAAGTCTTCCCTTTCTTGTTTTGATGGTTGCCTTGCTTCCTAACATTCTTGATGTTAGTCTTAGTATTCCTCTAGATATTATTATGTCTGGTTCTTTGCATGTTCATTTAAATAATGACCTTATCAACTATGGTCCACCTTTTGAATTTGGTCTCTTTAGTCCTTTTCCCATATTATGAGGTTTGCTCCTAGCAACTATAGCAATTCTTGGTGGTGGCTTTGTGGTGCTCCTCTTCTAATGCTTTCCGATGGGTTACCTCCTTATCTACTTTGAGTTTAATATCTAATTGTGGGTGTTTTGTGGTTATATTTATTTGAAGTTTTATGCGTTTGTGAATGATCTCATTAGATAAGGTGCTACAAGAGGTATGTGGTAATGATGGCCTTGATGTTTCCACTACTTCTTTTCTGGTAGTTCTATATGTAATTGTAACCCTTCACTTGAAGTTTGATGCTTACATAAGGTCGCTCCTAAGATGATTATAACGATTCGAGCCTTTTCTTCATCTTTTTACTTCTTTCCGCTGTTAAATTTTATGCTTAATTAACTATTTCATTATTTGTAATCATCCCTTTACAAGCTTATTGTAGATCTCTGGTATAGGTTGGGAGACTTTTGCTGCTGGATTGTGCTGGTTTCAAAAGGAGCATGAAGTTTTCGATTTCAAGAATTATTTTTGTGGATCTCTGTTTCCTTTATTAGCTTACTTTCATTATCTATTATATTATAGGTCATATCTCCTTAGGACTTTTTATAACTCTTTGAGCATGAGCTTAAAGATTTGCCCCCTCTAAGGACTTTGTACCTTTTCTTTATGGCTATAAAATTGCCCTAATTTCCCAAAAAAAAAAAAAACTAAAACTTGAACCCTAGACCTAAAACCTAAACCATCAACCCTTAACCCTAAACCATAAAATTCCTAAACCCAAAACCCAAAACCCTAAACTCTAAATCCTAAACAATTAAACCTAAACCTTAAACCCTAAACCCTAAACCCTAAACCCTAACCCCTAAACCCTAACCCTAAACCATAAATAAAATAAACTAAAAATAAAAAATAAATTAAAATTAAATAAAACCTAAACCAAAATAATAAACCTAAAAATAAACTAAAATAAATAAAAAATCTTAAATTATAAACTAAAAAAAGCTAAACCTAAAATAAAAAATAAAATAAACTAAACCTAAACTAAAATAAACTAAACTAAAATAAATAAACCAAAACTCAAAACTAAATAAAATAAAATAAACTAAAAATAAACTTAACCTAAACTAAAAAATAAAACCTAAAAATAGACCTAAAATAAAAACCTAAAACCTAAACCTAAAAAAAAAACTAAAACTAAAATAAATAAACCTAAAATAAATAAACTAAACTAAATAAAATAAAAAAATAAACCTAAATAAAATTTAAAATAAAATAACTAAAATAAAAAAATAAACTAAATAAACTAAACCTAATTTACTTAATTAAAAAACCCTAAACCCTAAAACAAACCCTAAACCTACAACCCTAAACCCTAAACCCTAAATAAACCCTAATCCCTAAACCCTACAATGAAAAACCCTAAACATTAAACTAAAACTTGAACCCTAGACCTAAAACATAAACCCTCAACCATTAACCCTAAACCCTAAAAACCCTAAACCTTAAAACCCTAAACCCTAGAACCCTAAACCCTAAACTCTAAACCCTAAAACCTTAAACATAAACCCTAAACCTAAACCTAAACCCTAAACCCAAACCCTAAACTAACCTTAAATCCTAAATAAAATAAAATAAAATAATAAAATAAATAAAACTAAATAAAACCTAAACTAAATAATAAACCTAAAATAAAATAAAAAAACTAAACCCTAAAAAAATTAAACCTAAAAATAAAAATAAAATAAACCTAAACCTAAAATAAAATAAACAAAACTAAAATAAGTAAAAAACCTAAACCTAAACTAAAATAAATAAAATAAACCTAAACTAAATAAAATAAAATAAACTAAAAATTAAACCTAAAAATAAACCTAAAATAAAAAAACCTAAATAAACCTAAACCTAAACCTAAAAAATAAAAAAATAAAACTTAAAAAAAATAAATAAATATAAACTAAAAAAAATAAACCTAAAATAAACCTAAAAAATAAACTAAAATAAAAAATCTAAACTAAATTAATAACTAAACTAAATAAAAAATAAAATAAACTAAATCAAAATAAAAAATAAAATAAAATAAAAAATAAATAAAAATAAACTAAATAAACCTAAACCAACTAAATTTTAAAAATAATAAAATAAAAAAACAAACTATAAAACCCTAAACCCAAAACTAACCCTAAAATAAACTCTAAACAATAAACTTAAACCTAAAATAAAATAAATAAACCTTAAACCCTAAATAAAACCTAAAAATAATAAACCTAAACCTAAACCTAAACCCTAAAATAAAACCCAAAAAACCCTAAACCCTAAACCTAAATAAACCTAAATAAACCAAATAAACTAAATAACTAAATAAACTAAACTCCTAAAACTAAACCTAAACCTAAACTATAAACCCTAAACTAACCTAAACCCTAAACCCTAAACTAACCTAAACTAAATAAACTAAACCTAACCTAAACCTAAAACTAAAATAAAACTAAACTAAATAAATATAAACCCTAACTAACCTAAATAAACAAACCTAAACTAAACCCTAAACCCTAAAAACTAAATATAAACTAAACCCTAAATCCTAAAAAAAATGTGAATACACAAACTTAAATAATATAAATAAAAACCTAAACCTAAATAAAATAAAGAAATAAAAAAAGGCGAGGAACATCACCATTAACCAGGCTCAGTCTAGATCTAGCAGTGGAGGCAAAGGTGAGGGTGACTGTTATTGTAGTGGTGGTGGGAGATCTGGAGGTGCTGGTGGATACAGAGGTGGTGGTCAGAGCAGAGGTGGTTATGGAGACGGGAAGAGCAACAGAGGATACATCCGTGGTGGTGGCGGACTGAGAGATCGAGAATATGATGGTGGAACCTGCTACTCGAGAGGCCAGGGTGGTTCTGATGGGAACTGGAGAAACTGAAGAATGTCTTATCCGATATGCTTCTTATGGAACTATGTATTTATAGTAAAGATGGTTCTAGTTATCTAAGGTTTCTAATTTGCTCTATGTCTGCCCATTTTTTAACTATGTCGCCACTTGTGTCTTAGAAAACTTGGTGTGTTACTTGGTTGATGAAATCGAAAAGAAGAAATGTTGAATCCAAATTTTTTCTCCATTAAAAGAAAAAACCAAAAACTGTAAATCCTTAACTAAAACCTGAACCCTAAACCTAGAACCAAAACCCTAAACCCTAAACCCTTAAAACCCTAAACCCTAAACCTAAAACCCTAAAACCCTAAAACATAAAACTTAAACCCTAAACCCTAAAACTAAATCAAAAACCCTAAACCCTAAACCCTAAACCCCTAACCCTAAACCTTGAACCCTAGACAAACACTAAACCCAAAAAAGCTAAAAACCTAAGCCTAAACTAAATAAAACATAAAAATAAAATAAATAAAAACCTAAACAAAAATAAACTAAAAAAATCAAATAAAATATAAACATAAACTTAAACCTAAACAAAAAAATAAAATAAAATAAATAAAAACCTAACTAAAATAAAAAAACCTAAATAAAATAAAAACTAAACCTAAAATAAAATACAATAAACCTAAAAACAAAATAAACTAAAAAACTAAATAAAACCTAAATAAATAAACCTAAAAAATAAAATTTAAAAATATATAAAATAAAACCTAAAACTGAACTAAAAAAAACCTAAACCTAAAATAAAATAAAATAAATATAAACCTAAACGTAAACTAAACTAAATAAAATAAACTAAAATAAACTTAAAATAAAAACCTAAATCCTAATACTAAAAAAATAAAAAACCCAACGTAAACCTAAAAAATATAATAACAATTAAAATAAACTAAAAAATAAACCTAAACCTAAACCTAAAAAATAAGAAATAAAAATCCTAAACTAAAATAAATAAACCTAAAATAAAAAAGCTAAACTAAATAAAAATTAAAATGAACCACAATAGAAATAGAAAAATAAAATAAATAAAGCTAAACCTACTAGTTTACGTAATTTAAGAAAATTAAAAACATTAAAAAATTTAAAAAAAAAGGCAATAGCGGTGACCCCACTAAACCCTAAACCTGGCCTGACCACTAAACTCTAAATCCTAAACCCTAAACCCTAAACCCTAAACCCTAAAGCCCAAAGCCTGCCCCTAAAACTCTAACCCTTAACACTAAACCCTAGGCCAAAACCCTAAACCCAAACCACAAACCTGACCCTGACCCTAAATCCCAGGCCCTACCTTAAAACCCTAGGCCCTAAACATAAATAAATAATTAATTAAATTAAATTAAGATCCTAAACTAAAACCTAAAGACCTCAAAATAAAATAAATTAAAAAAAAATAAAACTAAAATAAATTAAGATGAATAAAACCTAAACTAAATGAAAAAAAATAAATAAAAAAAACAAAATATAATAAAACTAAACATAAAATAAAATAATAAACCTAAAGAAAATAAAATAAAGTGAATAAAACCTAAACCAAAAAAATAAACCTAAAATAAACCTAAAATAAAAAAAATAAAATAAAACTAAATAAAACCTAAACCTAACTAAAATAAACTAAACTAAAATAAATAAAACCTAAAATAAACAAAACATAAACACTAAACTAATTAAAATATAATTAACTAAAAATAAACCTAACATAAACTAATAAATAAAACCTAAAAATAAACCTAAAATAAAAACCTAAAACCTAAACATAAAAAATTAAATAAAAAGCTAAACCAAAACCTAAAAAAAAACCTAAACCTAAATAAAAAAATAAAAATAAAACTAAACTAAAAAGTAAACATAAACATAAACCTAAACCTTAAAAATAAACTAAAATAAAAAAACCTAAACTAAAATAAATTAACTTAAAATAAATAAAGTAAACTAAATAAAAGTAAATAATAAACATAAATAAAATAAATAATAAAACTAATTAAAATTAACTGAAAATTAACTAAATAAACCTAAAACGCTAGTTTACTTAATTTAAAAAAAAACTAAACCCTAAACCCTAAATGCTAAATAAAACCTAAAAATAAAATAAATAAATAAACCTAAACTTAAATAAAATAAAAAACTAAAATAAAATAAAAACCTAAACTAAAACCAGACTAAACTGCTTAAAAATAAAATAAAGTAAAACTAAAACTAAATTAAAATAAAATAAATGAAAGCCTGAACTAAAAAAAGTAAAATAAACCTAAAATATGAAACATAAATAAAATAAAAATAAAATAAACCAAAAATGAAAAAAACAAAAAAACTAGATTAAAACTTAAACCTAAATATAAACTAAAAAAAACTTAAACCTAAATTAAACAAAATAAAATAAACATTAACCTAAACTAAAATAAATAAAACCTAAACTTTATCACAAAATAAACTAGACCGAACTAAACCAAATAAAATAAAATAAAAAAAAACAAACTAATAAAACTTAATAATAAACTAAAATAAAACCTAAAACCTAAACATAAAAAAATAAAATAAAACCAAAACCTAAACCTAAAATAAAAATAAATAAAAAACCTAAACCTAAAAAATAAAATAAAAATAAAACTAAACTAAAAAATAAACATAAACGTAAACCTAAACCTGAAAATTAATCTAAAATAAGAAAACCTAAACTAAAATAAATAAACCTAAAATAAAAAAAACTAAACTAAATAAAAATAAAAAATAAATCTAAATAAAAATAAAAGATAAAATAAACTACATAAACCTAAACCTAGTGGTTTAATTAATTTTTTAAAAGAAACCCTAAACCCTAAACCCTAAACCCTAAGCCCTAAAACTTAAAGCCTAAATCTTAAACCCTAAACCCAAAATGTTAAACAGTAAATCTAACCCTAAACCCTAAACTAACCCTAAACCCTAAACCCTAAACTTACAACCCTAAATCCTGAACCATAAACCCTAAACACTATAAAACCCTAAACCCTAAAGCCTAAACTAACCCTAAAGCCGTAAACCTTAAACTCTAAACCCTAAACCCAAAAAACCTAAAAACCTAAACCAAAATTAAATAAATCCTTAAAATAAAATAAATAAATAAACATAAACCTAAATAAAATAAAATAAATAAAATAAAATAAAATAAAAACCTAAACTAAAACCTTAACCTAAACCTAAAACTAAACTTAAACCTAAAAATAAAATAAAATAAAAAATTGAAAACAAAACTAAAATAAAATAAACAAAAAACTTAAACATAACTAAAATAAAATAAGCCTTAGAATAAAAAACCTAAATAAAATAGAAACTAAATGTAAAATAAAACAAAACTTAAAAATTAACATAAACCTAAACCTAAACCTAAAAAATAAACTAAAACAAGAAACCTAAATAAAAATAAAATAATTAAATAAATGAAAATAAATAAAAAATAAACTAAATAAACTAAATACACCTAAACATACTGGTTTACCTAAATTTTTTTTAATAAAAAACCCTAAAACATAAACCCTAAACCCTAAATCCTAAACCCTAAACCCTAAACCATAAACCCTAAACCTTAAATCCTAAACCCTAACCCTAAACCGTAGCTCTAAACCCTAAATAACATAAACCAAAAAATAAAATAAATTAAAAACTAAATAAAAACCTAAACCTAAAATATACCTAAAATAAAATAAAAAATCAAACCTAAACACCAAACTTTTAAAAAAAAACTAAACCTAAATTAAACAAAATAAAATAAACATAAACCTAAATAAATATAACTAAACAAAAATAAATAAAACCTAAACATATACTTAAAATAAACTAAACATAAACCCAAAACTAAATAAAATAAAATAAACTAAAAATAAACTTACACCTAAACAAAAAAAAATTAAACCTAAAAATAAACCTCAAATAAAAACCAAAAACCTAAGCTTAGAAAATTAAAATGAAAACTTGAACCTAAACATAAAAATAAAAAATAAAACCTAAACTTAAGAAATAAAATTAAAATAAAACTAAACTAAAAAATAAACATAAACCTAAACTTAAACCTAAAAAATAAACTAAAATAAAAACCTAAACTAAAATAAAAAAACCTAAAATAAATAAACCAATCTAAATAAAAATAAATAATAAAATAAACTAAAAGAAATAAAAAATAAACATAATAAACTAAATAAACCTAAACCTATTGGTTTACTTAATTTACATTAAAAAAAAACCTAAACCATAAACCCCTAAATTCAAAACCCTAAACCCTAAACCCTAAACCATAAACCCCAAACCCTAAACCTACAACCCTAAACCCTAAACCCTAACCCTAACAATAAACCCTAAACCCTAAATCTTAAACCCTAAAACCTAAACCCTAAACCCAAAACCCTAAAGCCTAAACACTTAACCCTAAACCCTGAACCATAAGGTAACCCTAAACCATAAACCCTAAACCCTAAACCCTAAACCCTAAACCCTAAAAACCTTAAACCATAAAAACTCTAAACCTTAAACCCTAAACGCCTAAACCCTAAACCCTTAACCCTAAACCCTATACCCTAAATCCTAAAAACTAAAAAACCTAATCCTAAAAAAACAAAAACCTAAAAAATAAATAAATAAATAAACCTAAACCTAAGTAAAATAAAATGAAATAAAAATAAAAAACTAAAATAAAATAATGTAAATAAAAAAATAAACTTAACTAAAAAATAAAATAAACCTAAAAATAAAAAACCTAAATAAAATAAAAATAAAATAAACCAAAAATAAAATAAAATAAAAACTAAATAAAAACCTTATCCCAAAAAATGAACATAAAAAACCTAAACCCTAAACTAAAAAAAAAACATAAACCTAAAATAAAAAAATAAAATAAACATAAACCTAAAATAAAATAAACTAAATGAAAATATATAAAAAACTAAACCTAAACCTAAAATAAACTAAACCTAAACCCTAAAATAAATAAAGTAAACTAAACTAAAAATTAACTTAAACCTAAACTAAAAATAAAAACCTAAAAATAAACCCAAAATAAAAACTTAAAACCTAAACCTAAACTAAAAAATAAAATATAAAACCTAAACCTAAAAAATAAAATAAAAATAAAACTAACTAAGAAATAAACATAAACCTAAACTTATACTTAATAAATAAACTAAAATTAAAAACCTAAACTAAAATAAATAAACATAAATAAATAAACCAAATTAAATAAAAATAAAAAATAAAATAGTCTAAAAGAAATAAAAATAAACTAAATAACCTAAACCTATCGATTTACTTAATTTATTTTAAAAAAAATCTTAATCCCATAACCCTAAACCCTAAACCCTATATCCAAAACCTTAACCCTTAAACCATAAACCCTAAACCTACAACCCTAAACCCTAAACCCAAAACCCTAAACCGAAAACCCTCAACCCTAAACCTTAAATCCTAAACCCAAACCCTAAACCTAAACCCTAAACCCTAAACCATAAACCCTGAAACCCTAAACACTAAACCCTAAATTAACCCTAAACCCTAAACCCTAATAACACTAAACCTTAAAGCCTATAACCTAAAGCCTAAACCCTAATCTTATGCTAACCCTACACACTAAGCCCTAAAACCTAAACCCAAAACTAACCTTAACACCTAAGCAAACCCTAAACCCCAAATCCTAAACCCTAAACCCTAAATACCCTAAACCTTAAACCCTAAACTCTAGAAGCCCTAAACCTTAAAGCTTAAACACTAAACCCTAAACCTCAAACCCGAAACCATCAACCCTAAACCCTAAACACTAAATCCTATACCCTAAATCCTAAAAACCTAAAAACTTAAACCTAAACTAAATAAAAATACCTAAACCTAAGTAAAATAAAATTATAAAATAAAATGAAAACCTAAACTAAAACCTAAACCTAAACTTAAACCTAAAAATAAAATAAAATAAATAATAGAAACTAAAATTAAATACAATAAATAAAAAAACCTAAACTTAAATAAAACATAAAATAAACCTAAAAAATTAAAACCTAAATAAAATAAAATAAACCAAAAATAAAATAAAATAAAAACTAAATAAAAAGCTAATCCTAAAATAAATCTAAAAATAAATTAAGAAAAAACCTAAACCATAAACGAAAAAAAATTTAAACCAAAAAAAAAAAAAATAAAATAAACATAAACCTAAAAAAATAAACTAAACTAAAATATATAAAACCTAAACCTTAACCTAAAATAAACTAAACTTAAACCCTAAACTAAAAAAAAAAAAAACTAAAAATTAACCTAAACCTAAACTAAAAATAAAAACCTAAATATAAACCCAAAAAAAGATAAAACCTAAACCTAAAAAAATAAATTTAAAGCTTAAACCCAAACCTATAAATAAAAAATAAAAACCTAAACCTAAAAAATAAAATAAAAATAAAGTTATACTAAAAAATAAACAGAAACCTAAACCTAAACCTATAAAACAAAATAAAAAAAACCTAAACCTAAACCTAAACCCTAAACCCTAAAGCTAAAACCCTAAACCCTAAACTAAAAGCTCAACCCTAAACCTAAAACCTAAACCCTAAACCTTAAACCCTAAACTCGAAAAACCCAAAGCCCAAAATCCTATACCCTAAATCTCTAAACCCTAAACCCTATAACCTTAAACCTAAACCCTAAACCCTAAACCCTACAACAACAACAACAACAACAAGCCTTAATCCCACTAGGTGGGGTCGGCTACATGAATCCTTCGTCTCCATTGTGTCCTATTATGTGTCAAATTCTCATCTAATTCAAGTATACTAAGTCGTTTTTTATACATCTTAACCAAGGTCTTTTGGGTCTGCCTCTACCTTTTCTTAACATAAGAGATCTAATGCATCTACTCTCTAATGGTTCATGAGGCAGTAGGCTTTATGTGGCCAAACCATCTAAAGGACTCTCCCTAATCTTGTCTACCACTGGAGCTACTCCAACTTTTTCGAACATACTCATTTTGCATTCTATCTCTCGGTAAAGCTACTCATCCACTGAGCATCCTCATCTACGTAACACTTAGTCTTATCTTCTCTTTTTTATGGTAACATTACGCACCATAAGTCATTGCGGTCCTTACCACCATCTTATAAAATTTTCCCTTAAGTTTAAATTGGAACTTTTCTATCACATAATAGGCCAGATGCATTCCTCCACTTCAACCATCCAACTTGAATTCTACTAATAACATCTCCATCTATTTCACCATTATTTTGAACAATAGAGCCTAAATATCGAACTCACTCTTATTAATGACTTGATCACCTAAAGTCACAAAACTATCACGAAACTTCTACAAATAACACTCCATATATTCAGTTTTAGATCTACTTAAATGAAAACCTTTAGACTCTAAAGTTGACCTCCATAACTCAAGTTTACGTTGGACTCCTCTCTAGTCTTATCAACAAGAAGAAAATGTCATCCAAAAAAGCATACACCAAGGTACATCTTCTTGTAAATGCCTGTAAGAACATCCATAACTAAAGTAAAAAAGATAAGGGCTTAATGTTGATCCTTGATGTAATCCAACTGAAATAGGAAAATATTTTTGTCAATCCTCCTTGTGTTTGGACATAAGTAATAGCTCTATACATATAATGACTTGAATATAACCAATATTAACTCCTTTCTATTCTAGAACTCTCCAAAGAACATCTCTTGAGACTTTATCATAAGCTTTCTCTAAATCAATAAATATCATATGTAGATCCTTCTTACTTTCTTTATGCTTCTCTATTAAACCTCTTAACAAATGTATAGCATCCATAGTAGATCTACCAGGCATGAAACCAAGATTGTGAAACTTACGTATCTGTAACCTATGCTCATTACTCTCTCCCATAATTTTAATGTATGGCACATTAACTTAATTCCTCTATAATTTGCACACTCTTGTGCATCACCTTTATTCTTAAATATAGGAACCAATAGAATCTTTCTCCACTCATCTGGCATCCTTTTAGTCTTTAAAATAACATTAAAAAGATTTGTAAGCCAAGAAAATCCTAAACCCTGAACCCAAAAAAATCCCTAAATCCTAAACCCTTAACTCCAAACCCTAAAAGGCTAAAAAACCTAAACCTAAACTAAAAAAAACATAAAAATAAAATAAATAAAAAAACCTAAACCAAAAAAAATAAAAAATAAAAACATAAAAACATAAATTAAAACCTAAGGATAAACCTAGACATAAACCTAAACATAAACCTAAAAAGAAAATAAAAAAATAAAAACTAAAATAAATAAAAACCTAAACTAAATTAAAAATAAAATACCTAAATAAATTAAAAACAAAACCTAAAATAAAAATAAAATAAACCTAAAATAAAATAAAATAAAAATTAAATAATAACCTAACCCTAAATAATAAACCTAAAAATAAATCCTAAAAATAAATAAATGATAAACCTAAGCCTTAAACTAAAAAAAAACCTAAACCTAAAATAAAAATAAAATAAACCTAAATTTACACTAAAATAAACTATATTAAAATAAACAAAACCTAAACCTAAACTTAAAACAAACTGAACCTAAACTTAAACCTAAACTAAAAAAATAAAATAAGCTAAAATAAAACTAAGATAAGATAAAAAAAATAAAACCTAAAAATACCTAAATTAAACCTAAAATAAACCTAAAAAAGATAAAATTAAAACCTAAACTAAACCAAAAAAAATACCTAAACTAAAAAAGAGAAAATATTAATATAATTAAACTAAAAGCAAACCTAAACCTAAACTTAAAATCAGTTAAATTAAAAAAAAACTATAATAAATAAACCTATAATAAATAAGTTAAACTAAATAAAATAAAATAAAAATAAAACTAAATCAAAATAAAATAAAATAAAATAAAATAAATAAAAATAAACTAAATTAATTTAAACTATGGTTTACTTAATTTTAAAAAAACTAAAAATAAAAAATAAAGAAAACCTAACCCTAAACCATAAACCTTAGGCACAACCTAAACCTGACCCTAAACTTAAAACCCTACCCTAAACCCTGGATATGACCTAGGCCCATGGGCCTAAACCAAGATCTTTGAGCCTTCAGCCAAACCCAGACCCTGAGCCACTCCACACCTAGACCAGATCACTAGTAACTAACAGCCATGCCTGTACCCTGAGGCTAGGTCTGAGCCATAAACCCTAAAACCCCAGGCCAGAGACCCCAGGCTCTGGGCTAGAAACCCTGGAGCCCTGAGTGACGGCCAGGACCTACCCTAACTACTAAACCCTGGGCCCTAGAATAATGGGCCCTGAGCCCAGGCACTGGGCCTTGACCCTGGGCCAGCATGCCCTGGGCCCTAGGCCCTGATCCACTGTGAGCCCACTAGGCACACTCCACTGGGCCCCTAAACCCTAACACTGACAGGCCCTAAAAAATGAAACACTGAGAGCCCAGGCACTGGGCCTTGACCCTGGGCCACTGGGCCCTGGGCCCTGATCAGTGGTGAAGACCACTGGGCCCTACTCTACAGGCCACTGAACTGCACTGGAGCCACAACTGGGCCACTGAGGCTCTCTACCAGGACCCTCACCCATGGGCCTTAGGCCCTAAGATCCTGGGCCCTCTGACTGACCTAGCCATAGGCCCTGGGCCAGCCCTAAACTAAACCCCCAGACTGACTTAACCACACAGACCACTGAGCACAGAATAGATCTTGGGCTTTGGGCACTAGCCAGGCTACCTGGGGCCCAGGCTGACCGGGACCCTGGGCCACTGGGCCCTAAACCCTGGGGTTTAGGCCCTAGGCCCTGGGCCCCAGACCCTGGGCCACTGGGCAAATGACACAGACCCTGACCACTTTTACCCATGGGCAAATACTGAGCCAGACCACTACCCTGGGCCCTGGGCCTAAACTATATGGGCCCTACCCTACCTAATACTGAAGAAACCACCCTGGCCCTAAACCATAAACCTTGAGCCCTAAAACCTTAAACTGGCCTAAGGGTGACTCTCAC
Source organism: Cymbidium sinense (assembly GCA_021442155.1). NCBI lineage: Eukaryota > Viridiplantae > Streptophyta > Magnoliopsida > Asparagales > Orchidaceae > Cymbidium > Cymbidium sinense. The sequence goes on from CM038214.1 coordinate 197,372,133, forward strand.
CTGACCACTGGGGCTCAGGCAACTGAGGCCAGACCTGAGCTTAAACCCTAACCTTCCCTAGGCCTAAAACCCTCCACTAAACCTTAAAGGCTTAAAACTGACCTAAACTAAATAAAATAAGAATAATTAAAGAAAAGGCTGGAGTAAAATAAAACCTAAAATAGGCCTAGCTGATCTAAACGTTAAATAAAATAAACTAATTAAATATAATATTAAACTAAAATAAGATTAGAAAATACCTAAATAAAAACTTAAACCTAAACTTAAAATAAAATAAAATAATCTAATAAAATAAATAAATAAATAAATAAATGAAATAAAATTTGAAAATTAAACTAATAAAACACCTAAATAAAATAAAAAATAAGCATAAAATAAAATAAAATAAACCTAAAATAAAATAAAATAAAGACTAAAAAAAAATAAATAGAAGTGAAACCAAAGGATAAAAAAATAAAACCTAAATGCTAAACTAAAAAGAAAAACTAAATCTAAAATAAAAATAAAATAAACAAAATAAAATAAATGTAAATCTAAACTAAAATTAACTAAAATAAAATAAATAAAACCTAAACATAAACCTAAAATTAACTAAACCTAAACTAAACTAAAAGAATAAAATAAACTAAAAATAAACCTAAATCATAACTAAAAGTAAAGCCACAAAATAAACCTAAAATAAAACCTAAAATCTACATCTAAAAAATAAAATAAAAACTTAACCTAAACCTTAAATAAAAACCTAAACCTAAAAAATAAAATAAAATAATAAACTAAACTAAAGATAAACATAAACCAAAACTTAAACTAAAATTAAACTAAAGATAAAACATAAACAGGCCCTAAACCTTGACCCTAGGCCCTAGTGAAGGCTTGGACCTAAACTTAAATGTAGGCCACTGAGCCTAAACCCTGAGGCTAAACCCTAAATCCTAAACTAAAAGGAAGACCCTAAGACCCTAAACTGGGCTTACCCTAAAACCCTAGCTTAAAGGCCAGAACAGAAGATCATAAACCCTGGGCCAAGTACTAGTGACCTAAACTAATAAACAAATAAAACCTAAACCTAAACTAAATAAAGCAGATATAAAACATAAACCTAAATAGAATAATAATAATAAAGATATGTGGGACATGACAAAAAACTAAAGATAAATAAAAAATAAACCTCTAACCTGAGGAAGTACAATAAAAAATAAAACTAAACTAAAATAAAAATAATTAAATAACTAAACTAAACTAAGAAAAAAACTTAGATAAGATAAAAACTAAACATAAAATAAAAATAAAATAAACCTAGAATAAAATAAAATATAAACTAAATAAAAACCTAAATAATAAAACCTAAAAATAAATAAAAAATAAATCTTAAACTAAAAAATACCTTAACTTAAAATAAAAATAAAATAAACCTAAACCTGCAGAAACAAACTAAACTAAAATAAATAAAACCTAAACCTAAACAACAAAATAAAACCTAAAATAAACCTAAAAAAAACCTAAAACCTAAACCTAAAAAATAAAATAAAAACCTAAACCTAAACCTAAAAATAAATAAATAAAACTTAAACCTAAAACTAAACTAAAAATATAAACTGAAATAAAAAACCTTAATTAAAATAAGGAAACCTAAAATAATAAAATTAAACTAAATAAAAATAAAAAATAATGTTAAATCAAGATAAAATAAATAATTAAACTAAAATAGTAAAATAAACTAAAATAAACCTAAACTGGGTTTAATTTTAAAATTAAAAATTAAAAAGGTTAAAAACCCACTGACCTAAATTCTACTAAACCTCTTGCCACAGGCCACTAGGCCCTAAACTCACAAACCCTAAACCACTAGGCCTAGCCTACCCTGGAGCCACTGAGTCACTAAAGCCACTGAGCACTGGACCCTAGTCACTCACCCTAACCCACCTGGCCACTCCTAGGCCTGATCAAAACTGGGCTCAAACCACTGAAGGCCACTCCCGGACCTTCCATGCAGGACCTGGGCCCTTAAGCCCAAAGGCCTTGGCAACAGGCCACTGGGCAGCTGAGCTTTAAATGAATCCTGGGTCTGAAAACCTGAGCCTAACTGGGCCTACCATGGGCCACAAACTGGGCTGACATTTAAACCTGGGTACTGATCATGGGGCTGGGCCCTGGGCCTGATCAGGCCACTGACCTCTAGGCCACTGAGCCACATGCCCTGGGCACTAACTCTTATAACTACTATAAGGCATGCAGACCACAAAACCCTGATACTGACCACTGATCTGACCTGACAGGCTGGGCCAGCCAAGCCAAACCATAAAGGCTGAGCCACTGTACTGGGCCCAAGACCTGAACCACTGACCATAGATCCTCACTGTGCATCCTAATACAAACTTACATGGATTAAATAACACTTTGGCTAAATATAATAAGGGTCAAAATAAAATAAAACATAAACTAAACCTAAACTAAACCTAAACCTAAACTTAAAAGTAAAATAAAATAAACTAAAATAAAATAAATAAAAACCTAGATTAAACTAAAAAAATAAAATAAACTTAAGAATATAAAAATGTAAATAAAAAAATAAACCTAAAAATAAAAATAAAATAAACCTAAAATAAAATAAAATAAAAAATAAATAAAAACCTAAACCTAAAAAAATAAACCTAAAAATAAATAATAAATAAAACATAAACCCTAAATTTAGAAAGAAAACCAAAACCTAAAGCGAAACTAAACAAAAACTAAACTAAAATAAATAAAATGTACACCTAAACATAAAATAAACTAAACATAAACCCTAAACAAAATAAAATAAAATAAACCTAAACCTAAACTAAAAAATAAAACCTAAAATAAACCTAAAATAAAATAAAATAATAACTTAAACATAATCTTAAAAAAAACTTAAACATAAAATAAAATAAAATAAACTAAAAAATAAAAAAAAAAGAAAACCTAAACCAAAAAAATAAACTAAAATAAAGCTAAACTAAAATAAACTAAACTAGATAAAAATAAAAAAATAAAATAAACTAAAATAAATAATAAAGAAACTAAATAAACCTACCTACTTTTGCTTTTTAAAACCCTAAACCCTAAACCCTAAACCGTAAAACTATAACCTAAAACCTACATCTAAACATAAAAATAGAATAAAAATAAAACTCAACTAAAAAATAAACCTAAACCTAAAAAATAAACTAAAAAAACCTAACTAAAATTGGGTCATTTGACGGTCGATGCTTTATGTGGCCAAACCATCTAAAGCGACTCTCTCTAATTTTATCTGGCACTAAAGCTACTCTAACTTTTTCCCGAACATACAAATTTTGCATTTTATCTCTAAGAGTAAAGCCATTGATCTACCTGAGCATCCTCATCTCTGCAACAGTTAACTTAGTCTCATGCTTCTCTTTTATTGGCCAACATTCTGCACCATAAATCATTGCTAGTCTTACCACCATCTTATAAAATTTTTCTTTAAGATTAACCGATAAGTTTCTATCACACAATAGGCTAGATGCATTCCTCTACTTCAGCCATCCAAGTTGAATTCTACTAATAACATCTCTGTCTATTTCACAATCATTTTGAACAATAGAGCCTAAATATCTAAATTGCTCACTCTTTTTAATGACTGGTTAACTTAATGTGACAACACTATCTATATAACTTCTATAACTAAAATTACAATCCACAAATAAACTAAACTAAATAAAAATAAAAATTAACCTAAAGAAATAAAATAAACTAAATAAACCTAAACCTACCAGTTTATTTAATTTTCAAAAATAAAAAAAATTAAAAAACCCTAACCCTAAACCTTGACCACCCCCTCACTAAACCACCTAAACCCTGCCCTGACCACAACCTAAACCCTAAACCTAAACCTATAACCATAAACCCTACCCTAAACCACACCCCACTTTAAACAATAAAGCCTAAACCCTAAAACCTAAAAACCAAAACTAAACTAAATAAAAATAAAATATAAATAGAAAACCTGAACCTAAATAAAATAAAATAAAATAAAATAAAATAAAACCTAAACTAAAACCTAAACATAAACTAACCTTAAACCTAAAGTTAAATGTTAAAATAAAATAAAATAAAATATAAAATCTAAATTAACAAAAGTAAAACTTAAACTAAACTAAAAATAAAGTAAAATAAAAAAATCTAAATAAAATTAAAATGTAAAATAAAATAAAATAAAATAAAACTAAATAAAACATAAACTTAAAATAAATCAAAAAAATAAAATATAAAACTTAAACCTGAACCTAAAAAATAAACTAAAATAAAAAACCCTAAAATAATTAAACTAAACTAAATAAAAATAAAAATAAACCAAAATTAAAATAAGAAAATAAAATAAACAAAAAATAAATAAAAAGTAAACTAAATAAACTTCAACCTATTGGTTTACTTTATTTTAAAAAAAAATATATACCCTAAACCATAAACCCTAAATCTACAACCCTAAATCTTACCCTAAACCCACCACTAAACACCCTACCTACAACCCAAACTGAGCCCTAAACCCTAAAACTTAAAACTTAAACCAAAGTTAATAAAACCTAAAATAAAATAACCAAATAAACCCTAAAGAAAATAAAAAATAAAACCTAAACTTAAAATAAATAAAATATAATATATAATATAATAAATAAAATAAAAAATAAAACCTAAACTAAAACTAAAAAAATAATGAAACAAAGATAAATAACCTAAATAAAATAAAAACTAAACATAAAATAAAAATAAAATAAACCAAAAATAAAATAAAATAAAAGAAGAATTAAATAAAAAAACTAAACCTAAAAAATGGACTTAAAAGTAAAACCTAAAAATAAATATAAACTAATACCCAAACCCTAAACTAAAAATAAAAACTTACCCTAAAATAAAAATAAAATAAACCTAAACCTAAACTAAGATAAACTAAAATAAAATAAATAAAACCTAAATCTAAACCTAAAGTAAACTAAAATAAACCTAAACCCAAAACTAAATAAAATAAAATAATCTAAAAATAAACCTAAAGCGTAAACTAAAAAAAATAAAATTAACCTAAAATAAAAACCTAAAACCTAAACCTAAAAATTAAAAAATAAAACCTAAACCTGGACCTAAAATAAAAAATAAAACCTAAACATAAAATGAAATAAAACTAAAACTAAACTAAAAAATAAACATAAACCTAAACCTAAACCTAAAAAATTAATTAAAATAAGAAACCTAAATTAAAATAAATAAACCCAAAATAAATAAACTAAATAAAATAAATTAAAAATAAACCTAAAGAAAAATAAATAAATAAAATAAACTAAAATAAATAAAAATAAACTAAATAAACTAAATAAAACCAAACCTACCAGTTTACTTATTTTTTAAAAAAAAACCCCTAAACCCTAAACCTTAAACCCTAACCCTAAAACTAACCCTAAACCGTAAACCTTAAACTTACAACCCTAATCCCTAAAACCTAAAAATAAAGTAAATAAACAAACTTAAACTTAAATAAAATAAAAAACTTAACCTAAAATAAAAAAATAGATAAAATAAAATAAACCTAAACTTAAAGTAAAATAAACTTTGCTAAAATAAATAAAACCTAAACCTAAACCTAAAGTAAATGAGCTAAACCCTAAACTAAATAAAATCAAATAAACTAAAAAAATAAACTAAACCTAAACTAAAAATAAACCTGAAAATAAACTAAAATCTCTTAAAGCCTAAAACCTTAAACCCTATAAAAAAAAATAATAAAATAAATAAAAAACCTAAACTAAAATAAAATAATAAAATAAAATAAACTAAAAACCTAAACTAAAATCTAAACCTAAAAAAAATTGAACTAAAATAAAATAAATAAAAACCTGAACTAAACTAAAAAAAAAACTTAAAAATAAATAAAATAAATAATTCTTAAACCATAAACAAAAAAATACCTAAAATAAATCCTAAAATATAAACCTAAACTTAAACTAAACTAAATAAAATTAAATTAAATAAAATGAACCTAAACCTAAACTAAAAATAATACATAAAAGAAGCTAAAATAAAATCTAAAACCTACAAATAAAAATAAAATAAAATAAACCTAAAATAAAATAGAAAAAAATATGTTTGTAAAAAATAAAATAAAATAATACTAAACTAAAAAAATAAACTTAAACCTAAACTTAAGCTTAAAAAATAAACTAAAATAAATAAACCTAAAATAAATGAATTAAACTAAATAAAAATAAAAATAAAGCTAAACAAAAAATAAACTAAAATAAATAAAAAATTAACTTAATAAACTAAATAAACCAAATTACCAGTGTACATTTAAAAAAATGAAAAAAAAATTAAAAAAATAAAAATAAAAATAAATTAAAAAATCCTATACCCTGAACCTACAACCTTAAACCCTCAATCCTAAACCCTAAAACCCTAATCCCTAAACCCTATAACATTAAACCCTAAACCCCAAACCCTATAACCCTAGACCCTAAACCCTAAACCCTAAACCCTAAACTCCAAATCCTAAACCCTAAACCCTAAACCTAAACCCAAACCTAAACCTAAACTAAATAAAAACTAAAAATAAAAAAAAACTAAACAAAAAACCTAAACCTTAATTGAACCTAAAAAGAAAATAAAATAAAAAATAAAAACTAAACCAAAATAAAATAAATAAAAGCATAAACTAAACTAAAAAATAGAAAACCTAAATAAAATTAAAACAAAACATAAATAAAATAAAAATACCTAAAATAAAATAAAATAAAACTAAATATAAAACCAAAAGATAAGTAATCCTAAAATAAATAAAAAAATGAAACCTATGCCCAAAATAAAAAAACCTAAACCAAAAAAAATAAAAAATAAAACCTAAACTAAACTAAACTAAATTAAAATAAATAGAACCTAAACCTAAACCTAAACCTTAACTCAATAAAATAAAATAAACTAAAAATGAACCTAAACCTACACTAAAAAATAATACCTAAAAGTAAACTTGAACCCAAAATAAATAAAATAAAAACTTAAACCTAAACTTAAAAATTAAAAATAAAAACTAAACCTAAAAAATAAAAAAAATAAACTAAAAAATAAACTTAAACCTACACCTATAAATTAAACTAAAATAAATAAACTAAACTAAATAAAAAAATAAACCTAAATAAAAATAAACTAAATAAAATAAAAATAAAATAAACTAAAATAAATAAAAAAAATAAAATAAAATAAATAAACTTAAACCTATTGGTTTTACTAAATTTTAAAATAAAAAAAAAAATATAAAATATAAAAATAATAAACAAATAAACAATTAAAGCCTAAACCTACAACCCTAACACTGAAAACCCAAAACCAACCCATAACCAAAACCACTAAACCCAAAACCCAGAGGCACAAGACTAAAGCTAAAGCTAACCCTAAACCCTAAACCCGGATCTTAAACCATAAACCTCAACCCTAAATGCTTACCCCAAACCCCAAACCTAAACCCTAAACCCTAAATCCTAAAAACCTTCAAATCTAAACCTAAACTAAATAAAACCTAAACATAAAATAAATAAATAAACCTAACCCTAAATAAAATAAAATAAAAACCTAAACCTAAAATTAAAATAAAATAAAAAATACTAACTAAAATAAAATAAAATAAATAAAAACCTAAACTAAACTAAAGAAAACAAACCTAAAATATAACCCCTAAATAAAATAAAACAAATAAAATAAAATAAACCTAAAGTAAAATAAAATAAACTAAATTTAAACCTAAAACAAGACATAAAATAAATAAAAAAACTAAAAGCTAAACCCTAAACTAAAGAGAAACCAAACCTAAAATAAATAAAATAAAATAAACCTAAACCTAAACTAAAATAAATTAAACTAAAATAAATAAAACCTTAACCTGAAACTAAAATAACATAAACCTAACTCTCAACTAAATTAAATAAAATGAACTAAAACTAAACCTAAAGCTAAACTAAAAAAATAAAACCTAAAACTTGAACCTAAAAAAATAAAATAAAACCTAAACCTAAAGTAAAATAAAAAATAAAACCTAAAAAAAAAATAAAATAAAAGCAAACTAAAAATAAATATAAACTTAAACTAACCTAAAACAAAACTAAAATAAAACCAAAAAAAATAAATAGACATAAATAATTAAAACAAACTAAAAAAAAATAAAAAATATACCTAAATAAAAAATATAATAAACTAAAATAAATAAAAATTTAATTAAATAGACTAAATAAACCTAAACTTACTATTTTACTTCATTTTTTTAAATAAACCCTAAACCCTAAACCCTAAACCCTAAACCTAGAACACTAAACCTAAAACCCTAAACCATAAACCCTAAACCCTATAATCTAAACGCTATACCATTAACCCTAACCCTAAACCCTAAAACTATAATCTCGAAAACCCTAAACCCTAAACCCTAAATTCTAAACACTAACCCTAAACATTAACCCTAAATAGTAAACCCTAAACCCTGAACCCCAAACCCTAAACCTAAACATAAAGTAACCAAATAAATTAAAAAGTAAACCTAAATGCTAAAACCTAATAAACCTAGACCAACACCTAAACCCTAAGAATGGGCAGAACCTTGACGGCAACAACATCACTATCAACTAGGCTCAATCTAGATCTATCGGTTGAGGCGAAGGTGGAGGCAGTCGTTATTGCAATTGTGGTGGGAGAACTAGAGGTGTTGCTATATATGGAGGTGGTGGTCAGAGCAGTGGAGGTTATGAAGGTAGGAGGATAGACAGAGGTTACAGTCGTGGTGGTGGTGGAGGGAGAGATTGGGGATATGATGGTGGATCTCGCTACTTGAGAGGTCGGGGTGGTTCTAATGGGAACTAGAGAAACTGAAGAACAGATGATCCGATCTACTACTTATGGAACTATGTCTTTACAGTAGAGATGATTCTAGTTATCTAGGGTTTTTGATTTGCTTTATGCATGCTCATTTTTTATCTATGTCATCACTTGTGTCTCAAAATACTTGGTGTGTTGCTTGCTTGATGAAATCGAAAAGAAGATATGTTGAATCTGAATTTGTTCTCTATTAAAAAAGTAAACTCAAATCCATAAAACCTAAACTAAAACATAAACCAGAAACCTAAATCCTAATCCCTAAAACCTAAACCCTAAACCCTAAACCCTAAAACCATAAACCCTAGACCCTAAATGCTAAAACCTAAACCCTAAACCCTAAATCCTAAATTGAAATAAAACAAATGAAAATAAAAACTAAAAAAAAAACTAAACCTAAAGTAAGTAAACAAGTGAAACCAAATAAAAAAAAACCTAAACCTAAACTAAAAAAAAAACTAAACTAAAATAAATAAAACCTAAAATAAACCCTAAATAAAATAAAATAAATAAAAATAAACCTAAACCTAAATTAAAATAAAACCTAAAATAAACCTAAAATAAAACCTAAAACCTAAACCTAAAAAAAATAAAATAAAACCAAAATCAGAACCTAAAATAAAATAAAACCTAAACCTAAAATAAATTAAAATAAAATTAAATAAAAAAATATAAACCTAGCCTAAACCTAAACATAAACTAAAATTAAAACCTAAACTAAAATAAATAAAAAAATAAAAAATAAACTAAATAAAATAAAAATAAACCTAAATAAAATAGAAAATAAAATAAACTAAAATAAATAAAATAATATAAATAAACTTAAACCTGGGGTTTATTTTTTAAAAAAACCTAAACCCCACCTACTAAGCCCTAAATACTAAAACCTAAACCCTATACCCTAAACCCTAACCCTAAACCCTAAAACCCTAAACCCTAAATCGTAAACCCCAAATCCTAAATTCTAAACCCTAAACCCCAAATCTTTAATCTTAAACCCCAAACCCTAAACTGAAACCTAAGGTTAGTAAATAAATTAAGAAATAAACCTAAATCATAAAACCTAATAAACTGAACCTAAACTTAAAACCTAATAATTGGCAAAACCTTGATGGCAAGAACATCACTGTCAATTAGGCTTAGTCTAAATCTGGTGGTGGAGGCGAAGGCGGAGGCAGCGGTTATCGCAGTGGTTGTGGAGGATCAGGAGGTGCTTGCAGATATGGAGCTGCTGGTCGGAGTAGTGGTGGTTATGGAGGCAAGAGGAGAGATGGAGTTTACTGCCATGGTGGTGGCGGAGATAGAGATTGGGGATATAATGGTAGATCCCACAACTCGAGAGGCTAGAGTGGTTCTAATGGGAACTGGAGAAACTGAAGAATGGCCGATCTAATCAACTACCTGTGGAATTATGTCTTTATTATAGAGATGATTCTAGTTATCTAGGGTTTTTAATTTACTCTATGCATGCTCATTTTTATCTATGTCGTCACTTTTGTCTTAGAAAACTTTGTGTGTTACTTGGTTGATGAAATCAAAAAGAAGAAATGATGAATTTGAATTTTTTCTTTGTTAAAAAAAAACCAAAAACCCTAAACCCAAAACCCTATACCCTAAACCCTAAACCATAAACCCTCAACTAACCCTAAACCCTAATCCTTAACAAGCTTAAAACCTAAACCAAAACTAAATAAAACTTAAAAATAAAATACATAAAAAAAACCTAAACCAAAATAAAATAAAAGAATAAAATAAATTAAAAACTTAAATTAAAACCAAAACCTAAACCTAAAAAAATAAAACTAAACTAAAACTATAAAATAAAAGAAATAAAACCTAAAAAAATAAAAAAAAAATAAAAACCTAAATAAAAAAAATAAAACTAAACCAAAAAAAATAAAATAAAATAAACCAAAAATAAAATAAAATAAAACTAAATAAAAATCTAAAACATAAAATAAAACCCTAAACCTAAAAGAAATAAAATAAAACTAAAATCTAAACTAAAATAAAGATTAAAACCTAAAATTAAAAAAATAAAAACCTAAAAATAAAATAAAACTAAACCAAAATAAAATAAAATAAACCTAAAATAAAATAAAATAAAACTAAATAAAATTTAAACCTAAAAAAACATAAAATAATAAAAATAAATAAAAAGTAAAATAAGCCTAAACTATAAACTAAACTAAAATAATTAAAAAACCTAAAACCTAAAAATAAACAAAATAAATTAAAAATAAACCTAAACTTAAAGTAAAATAAAAATACCTAAAATACCTAAAACCTAAACATAAGAAAATAAAATAAAATACTTAAACATAAAATACAAAAAAACCTAAACTAAAAATAAATTTAAAAAAATAAAAGTAAAAAAATATAAACTAAACCTAAACCTAAAATAAATTAAAATAAAAACCTAAACTAAAATAAATAAACCTAAAATAAAACCAAACTAAATAAAAATAAAAAATAAACCTAAATAAATAAAATAAAATAAACTAAAATAAATAAAAATTGAACAAAATAAACCTAAACCTATGAGTTTACTTAATTTTTTTTTAAAAGCCCTAAACACTAAAACATAAACCCTATACCCTAAGCCCTAACCGTAAACCTTAAACCCTAAAAGGGTAAACCCTAAAACCTTAAACCTTAAATCCTAAACCCTAAACCCTTAACCCCAAATGCTAAACCCTAAACCCTAAACCCCAAATGTTAAATCCTAAACCCCCCTAAACTCTAAAGTAACTAAATAAATAAATTAAGAAATAAACCTAAACCTTAAAACCTAATAAACCTAAACCTAAAACTAAAGCCTAAGAATTGGTAGAACCTTGATGGTAGGAACATCACTATCAATTAGGCTCAGTCTAGATCTGGCAGTGGAGGCGAAGGCAGAGGTAGCAATTATTGTAGTGGTGGTGGGGGATCTGGAGGAACTGGTGGATATGGAGGTGATGATCGGAGTAGTGCTGGTTATGGAGGCTGAAGCAGAGATAAAGTTTATAGTCGTGGTGATGGCGGAGGGAGAGATTGGGGATATGATGGAGGATCCCACTACTCAAGAGGCTAGGGTGGTTCTGATGGGATCTGGAGAAACGGAAGAATGGTTAATCTGATCTACTGCTTGTGGAAGTGTGTCTTAAATGTTGAGATAATTCTAATTATCTAGGGTTTTTGATTTGCTCTGTGCAATGTTCATTTTTTATCTATGTTGTCTTTTATGTCTAACAAAACTTAGTGTGTTACTTGGTTGATGAAATCCAAAAGAAGAAATGTTGAATCTGAATTTGTTCTCTAATATAGAAAAAAACCCTAAACCCTTAACTAAAACCAAAACCCTAGACCTAAAACCTAAACCCTAAACTTTAAATTGTAAAGCCTAAACCCTAAACCCTAAACCCTAAACCCTAAACCCTAAAAGACTAAACCCAAAACCCTAAATGCTAAAACCTAAACCCTAAACCCTAAACCCTAAAGCTTAAACCCTAAACCATCAAAAACCATCAACTAACCCAATCCCTAAAAAAAACTCAAAACCTAAACTAAATAAATAAAATGTAAAAATAAAATGACAAAACCTAAACCAAAATAAAATAAAATAAATAAAACCTAAACTAAAACCTAAACCTAAAAAGTCAATAAATTAAAATATAAAACTAAACTAAAGATTAAAATAAATAAAACTAAACTAAACTAAAAGAAAGAACCTAAATAAAATAAAACTAAAATAAAATAAAAAATAAAATTAAACTAAAATAAAATAAAAAAAATAAAACCTAAACCTAAAAAAAATAAATAAAAATAAAACCTAAACAGAAAAAAAAATCTAAACCAAAATAAAATAAAATAATCCTAAACTAAACTAAAATAATCTAAAATTAATAAATAAAACCAAACTTAAACCCAAACCCCAAAATATAATAAATTAAACTAAAAATAAACCTAAACCTAAACTAAAAAATAAAGCCAAAAAATAAACCTAATTTAAAACCTAGAACATAAATGTAATAAAATAAAATAAAACTAAACATAAAATAAAAAAAAATAAAACTAAACTTAAAATAAAATAAAATAAAACTAAACTAAGAAAATAAATTTAAACTAAACCTAATAAAAAAAATTAAAATAAAACATAAACTAAAATAAATAAACCTAAAATAAATAAAACTAAATAAAATAAAATAAAAATAAAATAAATAAAATAAACTAAAAAAAATAAACTAAATAAACTAAACCTAGTTTACTTAATTTTTTTTAAAAAAAAGCCCTAAACCCTAAACCTAAACCTTAAACCCCACAAACCTAAACCTAAACCTAACCATACCCCAACCCTGGCTAAACCCTAAAAGCATAAACCCTAAAGCCTAAACCTAAACCTAAACCCTAAACCATAAACCCCCAAATCCTAAACCCTAAACCAAACCCCCCACTAAATCCCAAACCCCCTCTAAACTAAAGTAACTAAATAAATTTAGAAATAAACCTAAACCTTAAAACCTAATAAACCCAAACCTAAACGTAAACCTTAAGAATTGGTAGAACCTTGATGGCAGGAACATCATCGTTAACTAGGCTCTATCAAGATCTGGAGGTGGAGGTGAAGATGGAGGCAGTGATTATCATAGTGGTGGTGGGGGATCTGTAGCTGCTCATGGATATGGAGGTCTGTGAAATGGTGGGTTATGGAGGTGGGAGGAGAGCAGTTCTGTGGTGGTGGTGGAGGGAGAGATCGGCGATATGATAGTGGATCCCACTACTTGAGAGGTCGGGGTGGTTCTGATGGGAACTAGAGAAAATGAAGAATGGATGATCCGATCTACTACTTGTGGAACTATGTCTTTATTATAGAGACAATTCAAGTTATCTAGGGTTTTCAATATGCTCTATGCATGCTCATTTTTGATCTATGTTGTCGCTTATGTCTTAGAAAACTTGGTATGTTACTTGGTTGATGAAATTGAAAAGAAGAAATGTTGAATTTGAATTTGTTCTCTATTAAAAAAAAGAAACCCTAAAACAAATAAAACCTAGACCTAAAACCTAAACCAGCCTTAAATCAAAAACCCTAAACCCTAAACCCTAAACCCTAAACCCTAAACCTAAACCCTAAATGCTAAAACTCCACTACCCTAAACCCCCTAAACCCTATCACTAAGCCCCACCTAACCATCCTAAACTAAAAACCTAAACCTAAACTAAATAAAACCTAAAATAAAATAAATAAAACCTAAACTAAACCTAAACCCCACCTAAACCTAAAGAAAATAAAATAAATAATAAAACTAAACTAAAATAAAATAAATAAAACTAAACTAAACTAAAAGAAAAACCTAAATTTAAATTTAAAGCTAAAATAAAATAAAAAATAAAATAAAATAAAATAAATAAAAAATAACCTAATAAATCTAAAATAAACATAAAATTATACCTAAAATAAATAAACATTAAAGCTAAAATAAAAAAAACTAAACCCAAAATAAAATAAAATAAACTTAAACTAAAATAAACTAAATGAAAATAAATAAAACCTAAACTTAAACATAAACCCTATATATAATAAAATAAATTAAAAATAAACCTAAACATAAACTAAAAAATAAAACTTAAAAATAAACCTAAAATAAAAACCTAAAACTTAAACACAAGAAAATAATATAAAATCCTAAAACTAAACATAAAAATAAAAAATAAAACCTAAACCTAAAAAATAAAATAAAAATAAAACTAAACTAAAAAATAAACCTAAACCTAAAATAAAAATAAAACCTAAACTAAAATAAATAAACCTAAAATAAACTAAATAAAATAAAATAAAATAATCAAAATAAATAAAACAAACTAAATAAACCTACGTTTACATCATTTAAAAAATAAAAAAAATAAATAAAATAATAAAATAAAAATTGTAACCCTAAACCCTAAACCCCTAAACCCTGAGCCTACCTAAACTAGGCTTTAAACTAAAATCCACAACCCCAAAACCCTAAAACCTGGGGCATACACATTAAAACTCCTAAACCTAAACTAACCCTAAACTCTAAACCCTAAAACCCTAAATCCTAAATCCTAAACCCTAAATGCACAAAATAAACCTACTAAAATAAACTAAAAAAATAAATAAATAAAATAAATAAAATAATAAAAAACTAAAATAAAATCAATAAAAACCTAAATAAAATAAAATATGTTAAAATAAAATAAACTAAAATAAAAGAAAACTAAACTAAATTAAAATAAAATAAACCTAAGAATAAAAAAAAACATAATAAAATAAAAACTAAATGGAATTAAAAAAAATAAAATAATAAACTATATAAAATCCAAAAAAATAAATAAAATAAAATAAAATAAACCTAAACTAAAATTAACCTAAAATAAAATAAAATAAACAAAATAAAATAAACATAAACTAAAAATAAATAAACCTAAAAGCTAAATAAAAACCTAAATCTAAAAATAAAACTAAATAAAATCAAATAAACTAAAAAATAAAACTAAACAAACTAAAAATAAAGCCTAAAAATAACCTAAAATAAAACCTAAACCTAAATTTAAAAAAAATAAAATAAAACATACACCTAAACCTAAAATGAAAAAAAAAACATAACATAAAATAAAATAAAAAAATAAAACTCAACTAAAAATAAACTAAACTAAACCTAAAATTAAAATAAAAAATAAATTAAAATAAATAAACCTAAAATAAACAAACTAAACTAAATAAAAATAAAATATAAAATAAAATAAAATAAACTAAACTATTGGTTTACTTAATTATTTTTTTTAAAACCTCTTGTTCAAACCCTAAACTAAACACTAATCCTATAAACTAAACTAAATCCAAACCAACCAAAACTTTAAAAAACCAAACCCTAAATACCCTAAACCCTAAACTTAAACCCTAAACCATAAATCTTAAACCATAAACCCTAAGATTCTAAAACCCTAAACCCTACACCCTGAATCATAAACCCTAAACCCTGACCTTAAACCATAAACCCTAAACTCCAAGCCCTAAACCTAAAACTAAACTAACTAATTAAATTTAAAAATAAACCTAAACCCTAAAACCTAATAATCCTTAACTTAAAACCTAAATATTAAGAATGAGCAAAACCATGATGGCGGGAACATCACCGTCAACCAGGCTTAGTCTAGGTCTGATGGTGGAGGCAAAGGTGGAAGCGGCCATTATCACAGTGGTGGTGGGAGATCTTGAGGTGCTGGTGGATATGGAGGTGGTGGTCGGAGCAATGGTGGTCATGGAGGTGGGAGGAGTGACGGAGGTTATAGCCTTGGTGGTGGCGGAGGGAGAGATCAGGGATATGATGGTGGATCCTGCTACTCGAAAGGCCAGGGTGGTTCTGCAGGGAACTGGAGAAACTTAAGAAAAAATGATCTGATCTTCTGCTTATGGAACTATGTCTTTGGTTTTGCTCTATACGTGCTCATTTTTATCTATGTCATCGCTTGTGTCTTAGAAAACTTGGGGTGTTCCTTCGATGATGAAATCAAAAAGAAGAAATATTGAATCTGAATTTGATCTCTATTAAAATTAAAAAAAAAACCTAAATCTAAACTAAAACCTAAACCCTCAATCCTAAACCCAAAACCCTAAAAACCCATAATCTTAAACCCTAAAAACTAAACCCTAAACCCTAAAACCTACACCCTAAACCTTTAACCCTCAAAAAAACCTAAACCCTAAACTAAACTAAATAAAACCCAAAAAAAAAAAAATCTAAACATAGACTAAATAAAACCTAAAAAAATAAATAAACCTAAACTAAAATAAAATAGAAATAATAAAATAAAATAAAAACCTAAACTAAAACCTAAACTAACCTAAAGAAAATTAAATAAAATAAAACTAAACTAAAATAAAATAAATAAATACTTAAAATAAACTAGAAAATATAAAACCTAAATAAAATAAAAACTTAAACCTTATAACCCAAATAAAAAAATAAAACCTAAACCTAAAAAAAACCTAAAAAACCTAAACCTAAACTAAAATAAACTAAACTAAAATAAATAAAACCTAAACCTAAACTTAAACCCAAAATAGACTAAACCTAAACCTAAATCTAAACCTAAATAAAATAAAATAAACTAAAAATTAACCTAAACCTAAGAATAAAATTAAAATAAAAAACCTAATCAAATATAAAATAAACATAATAAAAGAATAATAAAATAAAACCTAAACCTAAAATAAATTAAAATAAAATAAGATAAACATAAACTAAACAAAAAAATAAACTAAATAAAAACTAAATAAATAAACCTAAAATAAATAATCTAAACTAAAAGAATAAAATAAAACTAAAAAGTAAAAGAATAAATTTCAAATAAACTATATAAAAAAAAAGCCTAAACTTACTGGTTTACTTAATTTAAATAAAATAAAAAATAAAATAAAAATAAAATAAAATAACCCAAAACCCTAAAAACCCTAAACCTACCACTAAACCCTACCCAAACCTCTAAAACCTAACCTAACCAAAACTTAACCCTAAACCCTAAACTAAACCCCAAATGAACCTAAACCATAAAACCTAAACCTAAACTAAACAAATAAAACCTAAAAATAAATAAAATAAAAAAAATAAAACCTAAAATAATAAAATAAAATAAAATAAAATAAATTAAAACTAAAAAGTTAAACCTAAATAATAAAACATAACAAAATAAAACCTAAACTAAAACTAAACTAAACCTAAACTAAAACCTAAATAAAATAAAATAAAAAATAAAAAATAAAAAGTAAACTAAAAAATAAAATAAACCTAAAATAAAAAAAAAAATAATTAAATGTAAAACAAAATAAAATAAAATAAATAAAATAAATAATAACTAAATAAAAAAATAAAAAAAAAAAAATAAAATAAAACCTCAATAAAAAAAATAAAACTAACCTAAAATAAAAAAAATAAAATAAACCTAAACTAAACTAAATTAAACTAAACTAATAAAACCTAAACTAATCTTAAAATAAACTAAACTCTAAACTAAAATAAAATAAAATAAACTAAAATAAACCTAAACCTAAACTAAAATAAAACCTAACATAAACATAAAATAAAACCTAAAATGTAAACCTAGAAAAATAAAACCTAAATCTAAATAAAATAAAACCTAAACCTAAATCTAAATAAAAATAAAACCTAAACCTACAAAATAAAATAATAATTAAAACTAAAGATAAATGTAAACTTAAACATAAACTTAAAACTAAAATGAAAACTTAAATTAAAATTAGTAAACCTAAAATAAATAAACTAAACTACATAAAAATAAAAAATAAACATAAAAAAAAGAAAAAAAATAAAATAATCTAAAATAAATAAAACGTAAACCTAAACCTATCGGTTTATTTAATTTAAAAAAACCCTAAAGATTAAGTAACAAACCTGGCCCTAAACCCTAAACCCTAAACCACAAAAAAAACCCTCCCTACTAATAAAACCACCCCAACTACACTACCACACCTGACCTACCTCTAAACCCTAAACCCCAACCCTAACCTAACCCTGGGCCCTCCAAACCTAAACCCTAAACCTGACCCTAAAATAAAAAAGAAACATAAAATAAAAATAAAATAAAATAAACCTAAATATAAATAAATAAAATAAAATAAAAAAAATAAAAAAAAAATAAATAAACCAAATAAATAAAAACCTACTAAACTAAATAAAATAAAAAATAAAAATAAATAAACTAAAAGTAAAAAACCTATAAATAAATTAAAAGATATAAATAAACCTAAAATTAAAAATAAAAAAAATAAAACTAAACTTAAATAATAAACCAAATAAAAATAAATAAACCTAAACCTAAATAAATAATAAACCTAAACCTAACTAAACTAAATAAAATAAAACCTAAATAAATAAAATAAAAACTAAATAAATAAAACAAACTAAATAATATAAAAATAAACTATAAAAATAAAAATAAAAAATAAACTAATAAAATAAATAAAACTAAAAAAATTTAAAAAAATAAATAACCATAAAAAAACTAAAAAACCTAAACAAACCACAACCCTAAACTTTAAAACAACCCCAAACCCTAAACTAAACTAATTAAAAAACCTAAACCCTAAACATAAAACTAAACCCTGACCTAAAACTACACCCCAGAACCTAAACTAACCTAATAAAAAGGCAAAACCTTTATGGCAGAACATCACCATCAACTGCTCACTGATCTGGATGGAGGTGAGCATATCATAGTGGTGGTGGGGGGATCTGAGGTCTTGGTTTGTATAGAGTGGTGATAGAAGCGGTGGTGGTTATCGAGGTGGGAGGAGCGATGGAGGTTACATCTATGGTGCTGATGGAGGGAGAGATCAGGGATTTGATGGCAGATTCTGCTACTTGTGAAGCAGGGGTGGTTCTGATGGGAATTGGAGAAACCTAAGAATGGACGATCCAATCTACCGCTTATGGAACTCAGTCTTTATAGTAGAGATTATTCTACTTATCTAGGGTTTTTTATTTGCTCTATGGGTGCTCATTTTTGATATATGTCTTCACTTTTATCTTAGAAAACTTGGGGTTCTACTTCGTTTATTAAATTGAAAAGAAGAAATGTTCAATCTAGATTTGTTCACTATTAAAAAATAACCTTAAACCCTAAACCATAAACCCTAGATTAAAACTTAAATCCTAAACCTAAAACCTAAAACCTAAACCCTAAACCCTAAACCTAAACCACAACCCTACACCTAAACCCTTAACCTTAAACTCCACCTAAACCCTAAACCCTAAACCAAAAACTTAACTCACCTAAACCCTAAATTAACCTAAACTCTAAAAAACAACCCTAAACCCCCAAAACTAAACAAAACCCTAAACCTTGAATAAAGATGTTATCATGAGTAGATCTAAAGAATGATCTAATCTAAACATCATTATGGTAGCTAAAAAATGTCTTCAAGAAACTTTCCTTTGACTATTAGATTTGAATACCCTAAACCCTAACCCTAAATTATATTATAATACAATATATTCTAGTATAATATAGTAGCATATATTTGAGCATGTAGTGGTGTATTTTGGATGTTATAAGATGTTTTGAAATGTTTTAATATATTATGGTATTGTGCCTATTATATTAATATAAATCATAAAAAATTGATTTAATAAATCAAGTGATGAAATTTGTTAAATTTGAAGTGGGAATTAGTTGTAGTATGAAAGGTGTACCACTTGTAGTCTAAAAGTAAGATTTTATGTTCAAAATAAATATTTTATGTTGTAGCATAGTATAGCATCATATATCATAATATATTATTCTATACATTTTAAATTCTTTTAGTATTTTATGATAATGCAGTCGAGCCTACACTAGCATTATTTATGAAATTGTTGATTTAGACTTTAAAATGGTGTATTTGTCCAAATTCATAATAGGTAGAGCATGGCATTGTAATATATTATTTCAATTTAAAATATGTAAGTGATATGACTAAAATATATAGTTTTTTTATTATTTAGACTAATTTTATGATTTTTTTTCTTAAGCAATCCCTTGTGATATGATATGCAATATAATATATATTATATATGTTATAGTGTATTATAATATAAGATGCCATAACATAGTGTAGCATCATGCATTATAGCATACTATGTGTGTATTACTACTTGTCTTACCATATTTTAGTTTGTTATAGTATGATGTAGTAGAGTTTGGGTGGTATAATTCATAAAGTACTAATTTATAGGCCGAGATGATGGGATTTGGCCAAATTTAAGTAAGCTTTAGGTAACATCATTGGGGGTGCTATGGTGTGCCATTTAATCAAAAGAATGGAATTTTGCATCCAAAGTAAATGTTCATTTTGAACCAAAATTTTATAAATTATTTGCTTAAAGTGATTCATTTTAAGGTGTAATGTAAGATAATATATTATATGAAAGCATATTAAAATATAATGTACATAACAATATAACTACACATATATATGAATGTGGTGGTGTGTTACTAAATGTTATTGTAAATTTTAGTATGTTTTACTTTTTGTATAATACATTCTATCAAAACACACAAATATATTAATTTTAAGGTTGAGATGGAAGATTTTGGCCAAATTCATGGCATACACTAAGAAGCAACACCAAAATTATGCAATTTTGTACCATTTCTAATAGAAAAATAACAATTTTACATCCAAAATGAACATTATTCATATTTTGAGAAAATTTTGTTATTTGTTCCTTTTAAGTGATTCTAATGAGGTGTAATGTTAGACAATATATTATATTATAGCAAATTATAATATAACATCATATATTATAATATAATATAGTGTGTTAATTCATACTATAATATGTTTAGCTATTGTATAGTTAGTTTGAGCATGCACCACCATAACAAATCATAAAATGTTGATTACAATGTTAAGATGAAGTAATTTGAACAAATACATTATTTGGATTTTGGTTGAAGTATTAAAGGTGTGCATAAGAGAGAAATAGATTTGATGAGAATTCCATGTCAAGGACATGAGAGAGATCCTAGGGATTACACATGCATTGGACATGACATGTGAGGGTCTATGAGGCATAGAAGAAAAAAAATCTGGGGTATAAGGTTTGAATTTGATTTGATTATATGATTTGTGGAAAGATCAGATTTGGGGATAAGAATCTATAATCCACCATGGATTAAGATGAATCAACTTTAATTTTTTTTTTAATTGATGTGAGGCACATCTAGAGATATGGGCTCGAGTCCACTAGGGATTGGGTATATGAACCTTCCACTAGGGAAGCAGGTTTGGGCTATTCTAGAGATTATGATTTGAGTTGGATTTTAGAGATTTGTTTGGGGATGTATCTATTGGGAATAAGAGTTTGGTTGGATTTCATTGATTTAGACTCTTGAGGAGTTGGTTTGATTTGGCTCCCAGGAGGTTGATTTTAATTTAATTTGTTTGGTTGTTTATATATGATTTGGGCTCCACTAGGAGAAAGGTGTGATTTAACTTCTGGGAAAATAGATGGGTTTAATTTAA
This sequence comes from Cymbidium sinense, assembly GCA_021442155.1. Taxonomy (NCBI): domain Eukaryota; kingdom Viridiplantae; phylum Streptophyta; class Magnoliopsida; order Asparagales; family Orchidaceae; genus Cymbidium; species Cymbidium sinense. The sequence continues at coordinate 197,394,049 of CM038214.1, forward strand.
TCAATGTATGGACCCTATCGGTGTGCAATGGGACCCGATGAGAAGGGCTATATCGTACCTACCAGTTTACAAATCTAATGGAATAGTCTACCAGCTATGGGATAGAGCTAGCTAATCTAAGGGGTTTCTTTTCGATGTGCAATGGTGGTGCTAGCAAGAAGGCATAGCAGACTTAAATCTTCTAAAGTGAGGAACAACCGTTAGGGTGACCTGTTGGATGCACAACAAATCAAACTTGACCGACTTAGTGAATGTCATAGAATTATGTCAACTCAATAGTCGATTAATTTTATCTTAATTTCATTTGATTTGATATGGTTTATTTAGTTTAGTTTGATTTTGAATTGAGGGCATATCCACTAGGGATGTGAGCTCAATCAAATTTGATAGATTTAATTTATGGACCATGTTGGTGTGCGATGGACCCACTGATAATGGGCTATAGTGGACTTGTCCTATATCAGAATTACAAATCTAAAGGGATAGTCTATTGGTAGGTAGAGCTAAACTAAGGAGTTGCCTTTTGATGTGAAATGGCTATGTTAAGAAGCATAGTAGATGTACATCTTCTAAGTAGAGGGAACGGGTGACATTTATAGCATAACAAATATAAGACTTAGGGAGACTATTGAGTGAATGTTGTTGGGGACTTATATCAACTCAAAGTAGTGATTCTATAGGAGTTTCTACACTTGCCTAAAGATAGGATGCTTGGGAAAAAGGTACCGCAGGGTGTCCTCCTAATCCACAAGTGAATATATATTCTTTTTATATGTTTGTGTGGACCCTATTAGTGTGTGAGGGACCACACTGAGAAGGGGCTATATCAGCCTTGACTTATCTCAGATTTATTGGACCAAGGGAAAATCTGCACATCCATAAGACAAATTCTCCAACCATAGGGATGGTTACGAAAGGGGCTCGATCGGTAGTCTAGTGTCTAAATGGGGTCACAAAGGATGTGATCCAAATATAGTGCCCATGGGAGGTGCTAGGGGCATTATCTTGAGCCGGAAAGAAAGCCTATAGGTGTATTGTGGCCCTGGGAGAAAGTGTAGCACTTACATCACCATGAGTGGTGTATCCTAAGGTGAGAATGAAAGAACCTAAGGTGTATCCATCAGCATAGTGAGAACCAACCAACCTGGGTTGATGTGCACGATCAATCTTAGAAAGAAAATGTGTACAACTTACAACTTTTCCAAGCAAAATTGATCATCAAGATAGTTTATCATCGATAAGATGATATATCTAACATAGAACTACTAAGGGGAGCCCCAAGGAAGGAGACCCAAACTTGGATCATCAAGAGGGAATGAGTCACTAGAGGACTTATCTCAAATATATCATACCTGCATGAAGGCTAATCCAAGAAGAAAGTGTAGCAGACTCATGTCCTCTTAAATGAAGCCAACATGAGGTAGCTTACCAACAATGTAGTAAGGCATACCAAACTAATAAGGTGCTCATCGGTGTGTAGTGGCCAAGTAAGGAAGGATAGTGTAGCAAACTTACATCCTCCAAAGCAAGAAGACCACTAGGGAGACACACTAGAAGGTTAGCACATCAGCCTGGCCTATAGTAGCTATTGAGTGAGTGTCATTGGGGACATTATCTCAACTCAGAGTAGCCCGAGACAAAAGATATGTATTTATTTTATATGTTTGAGTGAAGTTTGTGTTTGTGTTGTGTCGATGAAGGATAGGACACTTCGGTTCCTTACCTACCTAAAACACATGGTAGATTCACAAATAAGGATACTTTCAACATGGAAGAGATTGATTGAATTCAAAATGGAATTTTTATTGATGATAAATATTTTTAAACATGATTTATAATATTTCATTAAGTAGAGTCTATTAATTGGAAGCATTGGGCACTCTCCCTTATGATTAATAAGCTGATGAGATCCCTTTTGGCCTTCTCTATGGAAAAAGGGCCTTCCCAAGTGGGTTCAAACTTGCCTCCCATCTTACGATGAGCAATGTGGTCTCCTTAGAACTAAATTAAGCTCTCCTACTTGAAAAGCTCTTGGACAAACCAACTTGATGTGAACTTGAATCATTTTAGCTTTGTATAACTCGAGGTTTTGGCATGCCCGTAGGCATCACTCCTTCAAACCTTTGAGCTCTTCTAATCGCAACTTGGTGTTCTATTCTATTGTGATCTTGCTACCTAAAGCTATCCTTAGTGATGGGAGTTGGACTTCTAATGGTAGAATGGCTTCAGACCCATACACTAAGGAGAAAGGAGTAGACTGAGTTGGAGTTCCATATATGGTGCGGTAGGCCCACAAGGCTTCAACTAACTACTCATGCCACTATCACTTGTGTTGTCGTATTCTTCTTGATTTGGAAGAGTTTGTTGAAGGCTTCTAAGCCATTTTCCCTTGGGTAGTTGATGGAAGAATATCTCTAATCTATGATGTGTCTCTAGGAAAAGTTGTTGATCTCGATGCTCTTGAATGCAATACCATTATCAGATATAATTTATTGAGGCACTCTAAACTTATATATGATATGGTTCCTAAAAACTACATGCTTTGTGCCTCTCGTGAAATCACCTTGCCCATTTAGAAAAGTAGTCAATAGTAGCTAAGATGAATCAATGACCCTTGGAAGAAAGAGGATCAATTAGACCCACTATGTCGGTACCCAAATACTCGAATGGCCATGATGTCAATGTAGGATGTAGAATGTTGGGTGGTTGGTGTAGGACCACAACATCTATTTGACATTGCTGACATTGTCTAGCCATATCCATGCAATCTTTGATCATCGATGGCCAGTAGTATCCTAGTCTCTTGATCTTGGCTTCCATCTTTAGACCGAATTGGTTGGCTCCACATAATCCTAAGTGTACCTTGCTCATGATCTTATGGGCTTCATGCTTGTATAAATAACATAACATATATCAAAAGACAGTATAAGACACCATCCACAGAGCATAGGAAAGTTCTCTACTTCATCTAAGGTAGTTTTCTTTTATTTAGGTAATCCATGAATGGTTACCTCCAATCTAACTCCTTCATCCTTCTTAGCAATGACAGCATCCTCTTCAAGAGAGTACTTCTTGATGAGTTCAATATCAATAAGAGATAAGACTTATTTATTTTGGATCTTTATTGATATGGACTCATCCTCTGGACATGCCAACTCCTTAGCAAGCTTGGCTAAAGCAAATGCTATGACATTCTCTCCTCAAAGAATCTTATAAATGGTAACCACTAGGATTTAAACTCCATGGAGCACTTTATAACCTTATAGGACCCAACAATTTGGTTGATAACTAGAGAATCCCCAAAGATGTTGATGTTATAGATGTTTAGAGTAGCACTAACCGCAATCGAGCCTCATATTCAACTTTTGTTGTGATTGGAAGATGATATGAGAATCTCTTCATCATGTTGAGTTAAGAGAACTATTCTTACCTTTCTAGAATAGTAGATTATGGTCCATCTCCTCTTTGAGAAAAGCCATCAAAGTACACCTCCTGGTGAATGCTAGTATCCCTATGTTCATGATTTATTCATCGGGAGATCATCACTAAGTAGAGTCGGAAGTGGGTGTCTAAGAAATTCACTAGTGCTTGTCTTTTCATCATGAGAGGGGTATGATGGTAATGTCAAATTGCGAAAGGATCATGGACTATCATGCCAACCATCTGGATAGTATCGGTAGTTTCATGAGATACTGTAGTTGATTGATCCTCAAGATTAACTTAACCTTATGAGGAAGCATGTAGTGTTGTAGCTTTTGGGATGCAAAGATTAAAGCTAAATAATGCTTCTTAATGGGTGGATAATTAGCCTCAGCAGGGATTAGATGATGGCTGAGGTAGTAGAGTGCATTTTCCATCTCTTCATCATTGTCTTGGGCCAACAAAGTACCAAGAGAGTCATCTAATGCAGCAGTGTAAAGTATGAGTGGCTTGCTCAGGATAGGGGATACTAGAATCGATGGTCTCATCAAGTAATGCTTGATGTCTTGGAAGGCATGCTCACACTTGTAATCCCACTTGAACTTGGCATCATTTTGACAAGTCAGAATGGTGACATCTTCATAGGTTCAATATAAAGCATCTTAGATATGCCACCCTTGGAATGATCTGAGTTTAGTTAAACTTTTAGGGGGTGGTAATTCTAATACCATCTTGATCTTCTTCGGACAACAAACTAAAGGAATTTCCCTAAAGCTGCTCTAAATACACACTTTAGGGGGTTCATTTTGATGTTAAATTATCCTAACTATTCGAAAACTACTCTCAAGTCAAAGTGATGGTCTTTCTTATCTCTACTTTTGACCTCAAGATCATCGACATAGAACTCAACTTGATGATGAATGAGTTCATTGAAGATTCGAGTCATAGCTTGGTATATGGCATTTTAAGGCTGAAAGGCATGACCTTATAGAAATAGATTCTGATCGGGGTTCTAAAGTAGTATTTCTTTCATCTTCAGGAACCATCTTTATTTGGTTATATCTAGATGAGCCATCCATGAAAGATAATACTTTGTGAGATGAGGTGTCCACCATCTAGATTGGTAGTGAAAATTCATCTTTTGGACATGCCTTATTTAAATCCCTACAATCGACATATGTGAATTTGACCATTCTTTTCTTAAGGGGGATGTAGCTAACCGGTAGGGTATTTTCTTCCGATGAAACATTGATCAATTTCTTGACTTCAAAATGACCTGTTGTTCCTAATCATGTGTCAAGGAGCTAGCTTGATAAGGTTATGTAGGCTCTATTGCTAATTTATGGATAGCCTACATCAGGCCAATCGCATCTCTTCATAACTCCATGCAGCGGTCCTTGAACTCGGTCAATATCCTAACTAAGTCATTGGTTTCAATTTCATTCAACAAAAGATGTATATGGCATGGATCTTTTTAGTTCTTAAGTTGATTTCCTTAGCTCGTCGATGGTTGATTTGATCTCTTCTTCGAACTCTGGTGGTGCATCTTTGACTTCAAAACCATCTAGATCATCTAAAGTTTCTAAGCATAGCTCCTCATATGAGTTACTATGTTTTGAAAAGAACCAATCAAATTTCAAATGATTGTTAATGACTAAGTAGTAATTGTCATCATCGACTAGACCCATTGTATGAATCCTAGTCTCGGTCTTGATTGCGAGCTTTTGCATTTGTTATTACATATTTTTTTGAAGTAGTCTAACCTGTGCTTTGACTAAGTATGTGGGATTAACCCTTTCTTTGATAAATTATGAACACAAGGCAAGTACCAATCAAAAGGTAATTCTATTAGATCTTTATATAAATCATCCTCAAGTTCTACATCAACTTCTTGACTTGAGGATGATGCTTCTAGGAAGAACCTTTGAGTCTTCATACCTATGGATGACTTAGGGGGTTCCTTAACTACCAAACCCTCAACTTTTTTAATTGTTCCCTGCTAATTTCACATATAGACTTGGATACACTTATGCTTTGCTTTGAAGCCATTCATTCTATCGCTCAAGTGTCACCTCCAAGGGAATCTACTGAGAAAAGGCTGTGCTAACCATATAAGACTCATCCTATGAACTAGTTTCTAAGTCTGGATGGAGTGTACTCCTAGTAGTTAGGACATATCTTCTATTGGGTGGCCAATAAAAAGGTTTTTCACCCCTAGGTGCCTCTAGCCTCTTCCTCTATAGTGGAGGTCATCCTACCCATATGTTGAATGGAGTAATGAACTGTGGGTTGAATCTAATGTCGCTCACTTCCTCCTGTTTATTTTGCTCCCTTTTATTTTCTTTTTTATTTTCTCTTTTCTTTTCTTTTTCTTTTTTTTTCTTTTTCTTTTTCTTTTTTTAAACTTTGAAGTTCACGAATAGACTTGTTATTTTGAGAGGGGTAAGCCATATCTTCATATATGCTGTCTGAATTATTGAGATCTCCTTTCCCCTTCTATCCCACCTCTTTCATGTAGAGAGGATGGAACTATGTTGTTCTCATGTATCCATGTTCTCCCAAGCATTGAAAGATGTATCTTATATAATTTGAAACTTGGCTTGATCTTCTAATCATCTATCTCCAAGGGCAACACAATAAGCCTAATGCGACCTTTTTGAGTGCGATTCAATCTTCCCATCTTAGACTTAGTATTCTCTAAGACTTCAGTCACAAGACACTTCTAACAATTGGTAAACACTTAACTTAAGCCCAAATACTTAGAAGGTTAACCATAGGGTATGCCTTAGCGATTAAGAAAATCCACCTACCTACAATCCTCAATCAATCTTCACCTTCTTAAACCAACCTCAAGTTCAATTCAATCATCAAATTCAAATCCAAATCCAAACCCAAATTCCAAAACCAAATGATTGAATCTCATGATCAAATCCAAACTTGAAAACCTTCTTAAGCCATATGACCTATCTCCTTAGCCAAATCTTAATCCAAATCAATCCAAAATCAATTTATTTTCTCATAATCAATTTATATCTTCAATCATCTTCCTAAATATAAATCAAATCTACATTCAAATGACCAAAATTAAATCAAATGAAATCAAATTAAATCAAATGAATTTGCAAAATCTTAATTCAAATAAAGTCAAACTCAATTGATTTTATCATAAATCAATCATATTTTCAATCATCTTTTCCAAATTCAAATGAAATATACATTTAAATCAACAAAATAAATCAAACTAAATCAAAATCCAAACTAAGTCATGACCCAACTCCATGGACTTAGCCAAATTGCTTCATTCCAAAACACAAATTCAATCAATTTCTCACGAATCAGTCATACCTTCAATCATATTCACAAATATAAATGAAATCTATAATCATCAAGCCAAACCAAAATCAACCCAAGTCAAACCCAACTTAACCCTTTTGACTTGAAATGTTCAAATGAACCCAAAACCTTGAACTATTATTGAATTTATATATTAATCCCAATCCATATATAAACTCAACTAAATCAAACTCAGCCCAAAATTAAGCCAACAAAACCCAACTGGTCCACTTGATCCAAAGTGGCCAATTTGACCTATTTGAGCCAAATTCTAATCCTACCCAAATTAAATTGAACCAAGCCCATCAAAACCTCCCATCATGATTGTTGATCACCCTAGGTTGATCAATCATCACAAATTGGATCAAACCAAGTCAACTTAGTCATTTGACCAAGTCCAACCATATGAACCCAAACTAGTCAAATTGCACTTTAGCCAATGATTCATACCAAATCAAATCAATATTTGAATATGACTTGACCTTCAATTGAATCAAACCCAATTGGCCTCTTGACCCAAGTTGACCTCAAATTGACCTTAAAGACCATAGTAGGTAAATCAAATCAAAATATAAACCAAATTGATTGCAACCAATTCATTCCAAATTGATTGTTGAACCCCTTGACCAAATTGACCCAATTGATATGACCAATGACCAAAACTAAATCAGCTACAATTCAATTTTGAATTTGACCAAACTTTTAAGCTCAATTTGTCCTGAATCAAAATCAATGCTAAATGATCAAATTTCTACCCTTGTTGAATCCTGAAATAAATTATGCATGTAAGTTTATTTTCAATTGTTGACTTCTTGGTAATTTCCTGGTCCAAAAAAATTTCCTGATCCAATTGGTTGTGTCCAAATGACCCATGGGAGGTGAAATCATGTCACCCTATTGGAATTTGAAACCATGGGATGATTCCTCCATGGTTGTATCACATGATAACCAAAGCAGGCAACTCACCTCCTCACCCTTACCCATGACTCCCTCAGGATGGTTTGGACATGAACCAAACCGATCCCATGTCAGTCAGATGAAGGTGTATACCCTCTTTTCCTCAACACACACAAAAATTATTCCTCAAAGCCCTGCTTCCAAGAAGCTACTGAGCCATTCCCTAGCTCCCAAGATCATTGCTCGATCCAAAATGCCATTCTCGTCTTTCATGAATAACTCCCATTTTGACCTAACTTCCCATTTCTTCATCAATCTCAAATTAAATCAGGCCTCATAAGAGCAGATCATCTCTTAAGCTTCCCAAACACTAGAGGTGGGACTTCTAAAGTCAAGCTCCAAATCATTGGTTCATGGCCTTATGACATGGAATTGATCCAATTGCTCAGCAGGCTTCATCTCCACTAGATGAAGCTTCTCAATCATTCGACCCGCCACTCTTGAGCTCCGGTGAGGTATGCTTCCTAAACTGATCCTTAGCCAAAAATGGGTTTGAGATTTTTGAAAAAAACTTGCATCGCGTGTGATCTTGATCGTTGGATCCCCTCCGATCAATTTTGAAGGTGTGCTATCCTTTTGAAGTTGATCCGAAAGTAAGCTCGATCAAGTGAGCAATGGGAGAGAACTCCATTCTATCACTTTCATGATGTTAGATAACCTTCCATTCCATGTGATCAGAATTCATGATTAGATCACTAGATCGATTTGATTTAATCCCATTAAGATATGGGATTAATCATAACCATCGATCTTAGATCGGCTGGACAAGAAAGCGTGCCGCATAAGCGTCGAGTTGATAAGTTTTAAGTAGAATCCCACGATGCCACATAGAAAATGCATGCACGCCATGTGGAAAGGACCTTTGCATTAGCGTGTGGCATCAACATGATTAGGCTTTAATTAGTCTTAATTAATATTTTAATGGCTAAAACTTCTAAAATTATAAAAATCATAGAGAAATAAAAAATGCAAATAAATATACTCATTTTAAAGGTATTTTTAGAGAATTATAAATGATCTTAACAAATTTTGAATAGTAATTAAAGTTTAATTAAGGTTTAATTACAAAATTAATTATCTTAATTATTTTTTAATTACTTGAAATTAATCCCAAAATTTGTGGGTTAATTTAATGGGATGACCTCTACCTCCCATGATTTTATTTATTCATCACTTAATTAAGAAAATTGACTAATTAAATCTTAACTCTTTTAAGTTAATTAATGATTAATTAATCCCATGAATAGTAATAAATTGGTTAATTAAGTTTATTAATCATTGTTCAATAGTAAGTGAACTAAGGAATAGGGTTGGGACCCCTTTCCTTAAGTTTATTTCACCCTTTTTTAAAATGAAATTAATTAAGATTTAACTAATTAATTAAATCACTTAATAAAATTGAAATCATAATCACATGGACCTTAATTAATTAAATCATGGGGTAGATCTTTAGGTGTTTAATAACCTAAAGGAGTTTAATGAAATTATGGTTAGTCCACATGTGAGAAAACCATAAGAGTAATTAATTAAGTCTCTTAATCTAATTAACTATTAATCATGAGCCAATTGCATTAGGACCCTTTTATTTTTAGATCATTGCAAGATTATTTTCCATGCATATCATGTTGGCTCATAATTATTTAGTTAATTACTTTAAAATGACATAAGGTAATTAATTCATCTAATTAAAGGTTCAACTTAATTAACCCATAAATTCAATTTAATTACATTTCCTTAAATTAAATCAAATCACTAATGTGGGAATGGGTTTAAAACAGGATGTGATGATTTCTCTTCTCCTCTTTAAATCAATCAAATCCAAAACTTAATTAATAAAGAAGCTTTGCTTTGCTTTAAATAATCTTATTTGATTTGATTGTCCTTAAGAGCTAGTTTGGTTGAATGAATCACATGCTTTTATTTGATTGTCCTCTTTTAATCATGTTAAATTTGGTATGTCATTTGAATTCATGCATCCATCTTTTGAAAATCAAGTAAAATAAAATGGTTTTCCTTTATGTACTTGCATGTGTTGATTTAATTTAATATATATGGCTATTATCACAATTAAATTCAAATGTACTTTTCAAAAGCTTATAAATGAATAATAATATGTGTTTTGATGCAAATTATAAATACATAAGAAATGCATGTGGTTATAGCTTAAGTGCATGAATGTTGAGTTCTCTTTCCTCTATTCATGTATTGATTCATATAAGATTGAATGGTAATGGGTTTATAGTCTGAACATCTTGAGAACACAAGGCTTTAGCTAGCCCCAAGGAGGTCATTTGATTACCTCACTTCCCTTGTTTGTTACTTGGTTGATGAAATCGAAAAGAAGAAATGTTAAATATGAATTTGTTCTTTGATATGAAAAACCAAAACCCTAAACCCTAAACTAAAACTTAAACCCTAAACTAAAAACCCTAAACCTAAACCCCTAAACTCTAAACCTTAAACCTAAAACCCTAAAACCCTAAACCCTAAATTCACAAAATCCCCTAAACTAAATAAAATAAAAATAAAATAAATAAATAAAACTAAACCAAAATAAAATAAGAACATAAACCTAAACTTAAACATAAACACAACTAAAAAAAGAAAATAAAATAAAAAAAAAATAAATAAATAAAATAAATAAACTAAATAAAATAAAACTAAATAAAATAAAAAACTAAAATAAAAATATAAAAAAAAATAAAATAAAATAAAACTAAATAAAAACCTAAACATAACAATAAACCTAAAAAATAAAACCTAAAAATAAATAAATAAACTAAACTTAAAATAAAAATAAAATAAACCTAAACCTAAACTAAAATAAATAAAATGAACCTAAACATAAACTAAATAAAATAAACTAAAATAAACTTAAACCTAAACTAAAAATAAAACCTAAATATGATAAAAAAAAAAAAAAAAAAATAAAATAAATAAACCTAAAAATAAAAAATAAAACCTAAACCTAAAAATAAAATTAAAATAAATAAAAATAAACCCAAATAAAAATAACTAAAAACTTAAAAAAAAAAAAAAACCTAAATAAATAAATAAACAAAATAAATAAAATAAATAAAATAAAATAAATAAATAAAATAAAAATAAAATAAAATAAAAAAAATAAAATAATCCTAAAATTTAAAAACTAAACTAAACCCTACAAAACCTAAACCCTAAACCCTATAAACCTAAACTAATCCCAAACCTAAAAACCTAAACCTAAATAAATAAAACCTAAAATAAAATAAATAAAATAAAATAAATAAAAATAAAATAAAAAACTAAATAAAAAATAAAAAATAAATAAAATAAAAATAAACTAAATAAAATAAAATAAAAAACCTAAATAAAAAAATAAAACTTAATAAAAATAAAATAAAAAATAAATAACCTAATAAAATAAATAAATTAAAATAAAAAATAAATAAATAAAAAAAAAATAAAAAAAAAAAAAAATAAAAAAAAATAAAACCTAAACTAAAATAAAAAAAAAAAACTAAATAAATAAAATAAATAAATAAAACTAAATAAATAAAATAATAAATAAAAATAAAAAATAAACCAAATAAATAAATAAACTAAACTAAATAAACTAAAAATAAAAATAATAAAAAAAAAAATAAAACCTAAATAAATAAACTAAATAAAAAATAAACTAAAATAAATAAAATAAAATAAAATAACTAAAAAAAATAAAAAAATAAACCTAAAATAAATAAAACCTAAACCTAAAACTTAAAAATAAAATAAAACCTAAACCTAAAAAATAAAGAAAATAAAACTCATTGAAAATAAACCTAAACCTAAACCAAAATAAACTATAATAAAACTAAATAAATAAACCTAAAATTAAACTAAACTAAATATAAAATAAAATAGAAAATAAAATAAAAATATAATGAACTAAAATAAATAAAATAAAAAAACTAAATAAAACCTTGATTTTTTTTTTTATTTTAAAAAAACCCTAAACCTAAACCCTAAAGCTCTAAAACAAACCATAAAACCTCCAAACACCATGACCCTAAACCCTAAACCCCACTAAACCCTAAAACAAACCTAAACTAAATAATAACCTAAAAATAAAATAATTAAAACCACATAAATAAAATAAAAATAAAACTAAAACCAAATGAAACCTAATATAAATAAAATAAAAAAACTAAAACTAAATAAAATAAAATAAAACTAAACTAAACTAAAAAAACCAAAATAAAACCTAAATAAAATCAAACCTAAAAGTAAAATAAAAGTAAAATAAACTTAAAATAAAATAAAATAAAAACTAAATAAAAACCTAAACCTAAAAAATAAAAATAAAATAAAATCTAAACCCTAAACTAAAAAAACTTAAATAATAAAATAAATAAAACCTAACTAATGACTAAAATAAATAAATATAACCTAAACTTAAGCTAAAATAAATAAACCTCTAAACTAAAATAATAAAATAAAAACCTAAACCTAAACCTAAATAAACCTAAACCATAAACCTAATAAAAAAAATAAAAACTTAAAAAATAAAATAAAAATAAACTAGACTAAAATAAGCATAAACCTAAATAAACTAAAAAACTAAACCCTAAAATCAATAATAATAATAAATTAATAATTCAAAATAAAAATTAATAAATATTAAATAACTAAAACTAAAATAAAAATAAAATTAATAAAAAAGCCCTAAAACCTAAACTAAACTAACTAACTAAAATAAACTAAAAAAACCTATACCCCTAAACCCTATAATAAACTAAAAAATAAAAACCTAAACCCTTTTCACGGGGCCTTCCCATCGTGAGCTCTAGTGATTCTTGAATCCCTTTTCATCATTCTCTCACATTTCGCTTATTTTCCAAAATTTCTTCTTGTTTGGCTTCGTATCTTCAACCTTTAGCTGATCCTTGTTCAGTTCTTAAGTGGCACCATTTTCCATGGCATCAGGTTCTGCAAATACTTGGGGAAAACTAAATGCACCAACTGCTCTGATTTAGATTTCTTATTCTTTGGGTATAGCTAAACCTATTGGCTCTAAATCCTTCAAAGATGCCTTATCTGGTAAGGATTCTTCAACTTCTTCTGATCTTTCTTTAAACATAGTTCATACTACCTTCAAAGGTGTTCTAGCTATTATGTGCTCTGACTTGAATATTGGAAAACTTGCTGAGCCTTATGCGTATACTTTGATTGGAAAATTTTCTTTTCAGCATCTTAGTATGGAGGAAATTCAGTTTTTCTTTCATGACTTGAATCTTTTGGTGTTTTTTGATTATTTTATTGGATGGTAGACATGTGCTGATTAAATTGTCTAATGACCTTGATTATAGTCGTATCTTTGGTCACCAATCTTATTATGTTAAAAAAATTATCAAATGTGTATTCTTAATTGGACTCATTGTTTTGACATTAAGAGGAATCTCCTATAGCAATTTTGTTATCTTTACCTATTCTTCATGTTCACTTTGTTAATTATCAATTCTTGCATGTTGTAGGTTCTATTTTAGGTAGACCCTTATCAATCAAGCAATCATATCAGGCCATCGGTTTTGGATCCTTGTTGAAATTGATGTAACAAAGAAATTTCCTAAGGAGGTGTGGATTGGATTAGAGAAATATGGATATTTCTAGTAGGTCAAGTTTGAAAACTTCCCAACTTTCTCCAATATTTGTAAAACTCATGGCCATGATGTATCAAAATGTTTTGTTACTCATAAACATCTTCAAAAGAAATTGGTTAAAGATCCTAAGGTTGTTTAAAATTGGAGATTTAAAAGTGATAAAAGAAATTCTTTAAATGAAAAGGATAATGGTGTTGTGAATGAAATTGTTGACATTTCTAATGATGTTCCTAATGTTTCTAATGATATTCCCAACGTAAGTGGTAGATAAGCTTGTTAAAAATTCTTCTGAAACTATTTTATAGAGTAATCAGGTTTCATCTGCTATTATTTCTATTATTCCTGAGAATTTGCAAGTAGATGAATTTCCTATTTTAGTTTCTGATTCTATGGAGATTTGTTATAAAGTTACTAAAAATCTTATAGAAAATGTATGTTATTTTGCCTCAAAAATCTTTAAAAAGAAATCTTGTTTTATCATCTTTGAATTTGGGGAAGAATGATGGTATGGAGCTTGTTGATAATGTGCAGCCAAGTGTTTGTTGGCTTAATAAATTTTTTCTACCCCTTCTTTAACTATTAGATGGTATTTTTTAGTGATAATTCTCATTTAATGGGGAGAGAGGATCTATCTTCTTATCAAATGGGATCTTCTCCTAAATCTATTGTTAATAATGATGACAAAATATTTTCTGATGATGAATCCATGGAGAAGGAGACCGGTTTTCAAACTATTTTTTTGAAAAGGAAATAACAGTTTAAAAATTATCCTCCTAAAGAATCTAGATCTACTCGATCTTCTTCATCTTCTTTGCCTAATATAAATTAATGTTTAACTTTCTTATTTAGAATGTGAGGGGCATTGGTACTCTTGCTATTAGAAATAGATTTAAGATTCTTTATAGAATTTATAATGTTGGGTTTTTGCTTATTCTTGAACCTCTTATTTTTTTCTTCTAAAATAATGCATGTGATTGGTTTTAGCAATTTTTATTTCAATAGCAATAACAAGATTTTGTTATTTTGGAATAATTCTCTTTCTATTAATGTTATTAATGATTTTCATCAAGTTATTAATGGGTATATTTCATTTGGAGATTATCAATCTTTTGGCACTTTTTTTATGCTACTTGTAATAAGTTAGAGAGGAGAATTCCTTGGGATTAATTATCTAATTTTGATTCTATTATTAATGATTCTTGAATTATTGGTGAGGATTTCAGTACAACATTTTCTTTGAATGAAAGGAAAGGGAATTCTTTGTTGAATTTACATTCAATTGAAGATTTTGCAAATATGATTTTGGATTGTAATCTTCATGATGTTGGTTTCATTGGTTCTTAATTTACTTGGAATGATCATAGATTGTGGAAACGATTAGATCATGCTTAATTTAATAATTATTGGTTAAACTGTCAGCCTTTAACTTTGGTGGAGCATCTTAGTAGAACTCTCTCAGATCATTCTCCTCTTTTGATTTCTATTAAGGATGATGTTCATAACAATAATGTGATTAAAAACTTTTGTTTTCAAAATATGTGGTTACAAGATAAAAGTTTTCTTGATGTTATTACTTATAATTGGTGTCCTCCTCTTTCTCCTGATGATTCTGCATTTGGTATGATGAGATTTTGGCTTAAACTTAAAAGGCTTAAGCATAATATCACTTGGTGGAAGAAGCCTTTAAAATCTTTTTTGATAATATCAAGAATATGGAACAAAAGGTGAAAGATTTGGAAGAAATTATTATTGATTCTTCTTTCTTTCTAATTTTTTGAAGCTAAAGATAATCTCATTAAGTTTAGGATATGGAGACTTTTGGAGATAAAAAGTGTCTAAGCATCTTTCTAAGGGGAAAGAAACACTAAATATTTTCATGCTTTGGTAATGAAAAGAGTTCTTGGTCCATTCATAAAATCAAGAACTTTGATGGTTCTTGGCTTACAAAAAGAGGATATATTTTCTTATGCTCTTAATTATTTTTTTTTTAAATAAATATTATCAGCAGCATTTATTCCAATTCCTCTATCATTCCTTCTATTATGTCTACTAAGGATAATGATTGCTTGGTTGCTCCTCTTTGATGAGGAAATTTTAATATTCTTAATGGTATGAATGTTGATTCTATTATGGATGGTTACACTACTTTATTCTTTCAAAAGCTTGGTTTATTATTAAAATTGATCTTATTAATGTTTATGGATTTTTTCAAGGGAATTCTATTCCTAAATATTTTACTAGCACTTCTATTGTTCTTATTCCTAAGAAAGATAATCTAACTTTTGGAATGACTTTAAACTATTATTCCTTGTACTTTTTTTCAAAAATTGATTTATAAAATTATGACTAATAGGCTTAGTAACTTTCATCCTAAGATTATCACTCCTAATCAAACTAGCTTTGTGAAAGGTAGAACTATTTCAGATTACATCTTGCTTGCTCAAGAATTAATTCATGATTTGAATGTTAAAACTAGAGGTACTTTTAAGCTTGACATCACCAAAGCTTATGATAACATTTCTTGGGATTTTCTTAATAAATTCTTACTTTATTTGGTTTTTCTAATCATTTTGTTTCTTTGGTTAAAAATATAATTAGAAATGTTCAGTTTTCATTAGTTATCAATGGTGAAAACTTTGGTTTCTTTAATTCCTCTCAAGGTATAAGACAAGGTGACCCTCTTTCTCCGTCACTTTTTATTATTGCGGTTGAATATTTGTCTCGTTGGCTTAATCTTTTTTTAAAAGAATTCTAGTATGTATTTTAGGAATCTTGGTGGTTTGGCTATCTCTCACTTAAGCTTTGCTGATGATTTCATAATTTTTTGTAATGGCTCATTACATTATGTTAAAAGCTTGATTTTTTAAATAAATTTGAAAAGGAAAGTGGCCTTTTGATTAGTACTCATAAAACTTGTTTTATCACTTCTACTTCTATTTTTGTTCATATAATTAATAAAATAAAGGATATCACTAGTTTTCCACATCAAAATCTTCTTATTAAATATTTAGGCTTCCCTTTATATTGTGGCCATAAGAGATCCCATCTCTTTGATAAAGTAATTCATAATATTCAAAATAAAATTTCTACCTATGAATTTCATTTTTATCTTTTTGGTGGTAGATTAATTGTTATTACAAGTATTCTTTATTCTCTTCCTTTTTGCTTGTATTGTTCCTACTTCCTTATTCTTATCGAGTTGAAAGATTTTCTAGAAGTTTTGGGGCCAAAGGCTTCATTAGACTTCTTGGTCTAATATGTATGGTACTTATGGTATTGGGTGCAGATCTTTGATGGATTCCACCAATGCCTTTTTCTTATAAACTTTGGTGGAATTTTTGGAAAAATGAAAGTATTTGGGCTAAATTCATGAAATTTAAATATTGCAAAGGTAAGCAACCTTTAATTTGCAATTATAAACATGGTGACTCTATTGTTTGGAAATGGCACTATGATATTAAATGGAAAGTGAACCTCACATTTTTTGGGGTATTAATAATGGATCTTCTTTCTTCTCGCAAGATAACTGGATGGGGCATTTTTCCATTGATTCTTTGCTTAATACTCACTCTACTTCTTCTTTGAAAGTTAGTCATTTTATTTAAAATGGAGAATGTAATTTCTCTCTTTTAAATGATTTGATTCTTGATTTCATTAGTAATAACATCATTAATATTCTTATTGATGGTAATTTTTTGGATCAAATTCTTTTCAAAATTTCTTGTAATGGAGAATTTTCTTTTAAAGATACTTGGCACTATATTAGAGTTAAAAAAAAATCCTCTTCTCCTATTTTCCTTAAAATATGGAATAATATTATTTCTACTTCTTATTCTATTCTTGGGTGGAAAATTTTAAAAGATTATATTGCTATTGATTCTTTACTTTTGGACAAAGGTTTTCATCTACCCTCTAAATGCATGTGTTGCTTTCATACTGAGAATGTTACTCATGTTTTTGTTAATGGTGTCATTGCCTCTAAAGTTTGGGGTTGGTATGAGAAATTATTTAAATTAAGTTGTTTTAATGGTAATTTAACTTTAATGCAACTTCTTGACTCTTATTTTCTTAATATTGTTAAAGGGCATATCAAAATTATGGTGGCTATTTCTTTGATTTGGTTTATTTGGCTTGACAGAAATGATGCTAAGCATCATACTATGCCTATGAATCATAAGAGGATTATTTCTATGACAAAGGATAAGATTTTTTTTTACATAAGGCTACTCTTCTTAGTGGTACTAATTTTAGAGGTTGCAAGTTTGTTGCCTCTTAATTGGGTATTAGTTTTCCTTATTATGACTCATCTCTATATTATAAAATTATTCATTAGATTAAGCCTCTTAATTGTTGTATTAAAATAATCATTATTCATTGTACATAACAAGTTGGGTTGTGGTGGTATTTTTAGAAATAGTCTTGGGAATATTATCTTGGTTTTCCTCCTCTCTCTCTACTAATTCTATTATTTTTGCTGAATTGATGGTTGTTTATCATGCTCTTAAGCTTTGTTTGGATAGAAATTTTCATGCTATTTGGTTGGAATCTTATGCTGAGATGGTTGTTACTATGATCAATTCTAACCATAAGGATAATGCTGAGCTTTTTTATTTAATTAGAAATGTTAAAGCTATTATCTCTAAACTTTCTTTTAAAATTATTCATATTTTAAGAGAAGGTAATGCTTGTGTGGATTTCTTAGCTGGTTTGGGGTGTAATTTCTTTGATTTTACTTTGTTTACCAATGT
>CM038214.1:197412224-197476320 GCA_021442155.1 Cymbidium sinense
ACAATCAAAATAAAATAAAACATAAACCTAAATCTAAACCTAAAATAAACTAAACCTAAACTCTAAACTAAATAAAATAAAATAAACTAAAAATAAACCAAAACCTAAACTAAAAAAAACTAAAAAAAAAACCGAAAAAATATAGAAATGTAAACCTAAACTTAAAAATAAAAAAAAACCTAAATCTATAAAATAAAATAAAAATAAAACTAAACAAAAAATATAAACCTAAACCAAACCTAAAAATAAATAACAAAAAATAAAATCCAAAACTAAAAAAAATAAACCTATAATAAATAAATAAAAATAAAAAGTAGACCTAAATAAAAATAAAAATAAATAAACTAAAATTAATAAAAAATAAACTAAATAAACTAATAAACCTAAACCTACTGGTTTACTTAATTTTTTAAAAAATCCCCCTAAACCCTAAACCCTAAACCTTAAATCGTAAACCCTAAACCATAAAACTAATCCTAAACCAAGAACCCTAAACCTATAAACCTAAACAAATAACCTAAACTCTAAATCTAAAACCCTAACCACTAAACCCCCACTAAAACCCTAAACCCTAACCCACTCCTAAACTCCACTCCTAAACCCTAAACTCTAAAACCCTAAACCAAAACCCTAAACCTACTTACCCTCCCTAAATCTAAACTAAACCTAAAGCCAACCCTAAACCCAAATCTAAAACTAAATGCTAAACCCTTTCAAGTAACTAAAACTGATCCAGGCTAAAAAAATGTAAATACGCAAAATATCCTAAAATAAATAAACCTAAACCTAAAAAAATAAACTAACATAAATGGCTAAATAAAATAAAAATAAACTAAAAACCTAAACTAAAAAAACTTAAAATAAACCAAAAATAAACTAAAACCTGAAAATATAATAAAACCTAAACTTAAATTAAATAAAAAATACAAAATAAACATAAACCTAAAAATAAATGAAAATAAAATAAACTAAACTAAATAAACATAAAATAAATGTAAATAAAAAATAAAATAAAATACTAAAATAAATAAAAAAACAAATAAATAAACTAAAATAAAACAAAACCTACAAGTATGTAATTTAAAAAACCACTAAACCCTAAATAAACCCTAAATCATAAATGCTAAACCTAAACCTTAAACTAACTACTAAACCTAAACTAAACCCTAAAAACTCTAAACACTAAAGTAATCATAAACAAACCCAAACCCTAAACCCTATCCAAAACCCTAAACCCTACTACTACCTAAAATACCCTAAAAACCCTAAACCCAAACCACTAAACCCTAACCCTAAACTCAAAAAAACACTAAACTCTAAAAACCTAAACCCTAAAAAACCTAAAACAAATAAATAAATAAATTGAAACCTAAATAAAATAAAATAAAATAAAATAAACTAAAATAAAAAAAAATAAAAAAAATAAAATAAATAAATAAAATAAATAAAATAAATAAAACTAATGAATATTAAAGTAAACCTAAGAATAAAACCTAAATAAAAAAAAATAAACCTAAAATAAAAAAAAATAAAACTAAAGAAAACTTAAACCTAAAAAAATAAACCTTAAAATAATGCTTAAAAATAAATAAAATATAAAACCTAAACCTAAAAAAAATAAACTAAACCTAAACTTAAACTTAAAACTAAATAATATAAAATTAACTAAAAATAAACCTAAACCTAAACTAAAATAAAACTTTAAAATTAATCTAAAACCTAAACCTAAAAAAATAAAATATAAACCTAAGCTAAAAAAATAAAATAAAACTTAAGCCTAAAAATAAAATAAAAATAAAACTCAACTAAAAAATAAACATAAACCAAAAAAATAAACTAAAATAAATAACCTTAAATAAATACACTAAAATAAATAAAAATAAAAAATAAACCTAAATAAAAATAAAAATAAAATAAACTCAAAGAAATAATAAGTAAACTAAATAAACCTAAACCTATCGATTTACTTAATTTAAAAAAGAAATCCTAAAATCTAAATCATAAACCTTAAACCTTGAACCCTAAACCCTAAACCTACAACCCTAAACCTACAACCCTAAACCCTAAACCTTAAACCCTAAACCCTAAACCTTAAAGCCCTAAACCCTAAACCCTAAACCCTAAACCTAAACTCTAAATCGTAAAACCTACAACCCTAAACCCTAAATTAACCCTAAACTCTAAACCATAAACTAACCCTAAACACTAAGAATGAGCAAAACCTGATGGTGTGAACATCACCATCAACTAGGCTCAGTCTAGATCTGGAGGTGGAGGCGAAGGCAGAGGTGGCATTTATTATAATGGTGGTGGGGGATCTGGTGGTGCTGGGGGATGTGGAGGTGATGGTCAAAGTAGTGGTGGTTATGGAGGCGAGAGAAGCAACGAAACTTACATCCGTGGTGGTGGCAGAGGGAGAGATCGGGGATATGATGGTGGATCCCAGCAGAGGCGGGGTGGTTCCGAAGTAACCGAGAAACCGATGAATTAATCCACCCATCGCTTATGAAACTGTCTTAGCAAAAAATGGTTGTACTTATCTAGATTTTGATTCGCTATAGGTGCTCATTTTGATCTATGTCGTTACTTGTGTCTTAGAAAACTTGGGGTGCTAATTGGTTGATGAAATCAAAAAAAAGAAATGTTGAATCTGAATTTATTCTCTATTAAGAAAAAAAACCTTAAACCCTAAAATGAAACTTAAACCCTAAACTTAAGACCTAAACCCTAAAATTTAAACCCCAAACCCTAAACCCTAAACTCTAAACCCTAATAAGCTAAAAATTTAAACCTAAACTAAGTAAAACCTAAAAATAAAATAAATAAAAAAACCTAAACTAAAATAGAATAAAAAAGTTAAATAAAATTAAAACATACTAAAACCTAAACCTAAACCTAAACTTAAAATTAAAAAGAAATTAAAATAACAAATTAAAACTAATATAAAATAAAATAAATAAAAACCTAACCTAAACTCTAAAATAAAAAACCTAAATAAAATAAAAACTAACCCTAAAATAAAAATAAAATAAAACTAAACTAAAATAAAATAAAATCCAAATAAAAATCTAAACCTAAAAAATAAACCTAAAAATAAAACCTTAAAATAAATAAAAAATAAAACATAAACCCTAAACTAAAAAAAATGCTAAACTTAAAATAAAAATAAATTAAACAAAATTAAATAAACTTAATCCTAAACTAAAATAAACTAAACAAAAATAAATAAAACCTAAACTTAAACATAAAATAATGTAAACCTAAAGTAAATAAAATAAAGTAAACTAAAAATAAACATAAACCTAAACTAAAAAAGAAAATCAAATATTATACCTAAAATAAAAACCTAAAACTTAAACATAAAAAAATAAAATTAAAACCTAAACCTAAACGTAAAAATAAAAAATAAAAATCTAAACCTAAAAAATAAAATAAAAATTAAGTTCAACTAAAAATAAACCTAAACATGAAAAATAAATTAAAATAAAAAATCTAAATTAAAATAAATAAACCTAAAATAAATAGACTAAATTAAGTAAAAAAATAAACCTAAATAAAAATAAAAAGTAAAATAAATTAAAATAAATAAGAAATAAACTAAAAAACTTAAACCTATTGGTTTACTGAAATTTTTAAAAAAAAGCCTAAATCCTAAATACTTAACTCTAAACCATAAACCTTAAACCCTAAACCCTAAAACTATCCCTAAACCCTAAACCCTAAACATTAAACCTACAACCCTAAACCTTAAACCCTAAAACCCTAAACCCTTAAACCCTAAACCCTAAACCTTAAACTCTAAACCCTAAACTATAAAACCCCTAAACCATAAAACCCCTAAACCCTAAACCCTAAACCCTTAACTAACCCTAAACCTTAAACTAAACCTAAACCCTAAACTCTAAACTAACTATGAACCCTTTGAATGGGCAGAACCTTGACGGCAAGAACATCACCGTTAACTATGCTGAGTCTAGATTTGGTAGTTGAGGCAAAAGTTGAAGCGGCGGTTATCGCACTAATGGTGGGGATATGGTGCCGGTGGAGGGATGGAGGGAAGTCATAGTGGCAGGAGGTGGAAGAATGACTGAGGTTGCCATGGTGGTGGTGGAGGGATGATCGAGATATGATGGTATTTTGATTTCATTTGGTGTCATTAGTGCTCATTTTTACAGCATTATCTCATCGGGTCTTAGAAACTTGGGTGCTACTTGGATGATGAAATCAAAATGAAGAAATGTTGAATCTGAATTTGTTCTTTGTTTAAAAAAAACCTTAAACCCTAAACCATAAACCTAAAATAAAAATAAAACCTAAACAAAATAAAAAAAACTTAAATAAAATTAAAACAAAACCTAAAATAAAAATAAAATAAACCTAAAATAAAATAATATAAAAACTAAATAAAAACTTAAACCTAAAAAATAAACCTAAAAATAGAACTTAATAATAAATAAATAATAAAATCTAAACCCTAAACTAAGGAAAAACCTAAACTTAAAATAAAAATAAAATAAACCTAAACCTAAGCTAAAATAAACTAAACTAATATAAATAAAACCTAAACCTAAAATAAATTAAACCTAAACCTAAACCTAAACCTAAATAAAATAAAATAAACTAAAAATAAACCTAAACCTAAACTAAAAAATAAAACCTAGAAGTAAACCTAAAATAAAAATCTAAATTCTAAACCAAAAACATAAAATAAAAATCTAAACCTAAACCTAAAAATAAAAATAAAACCTAAACCTAAACCAAATGTCACACCACTACCACTATGACTTCTGGAACTAAAATTACACTCCAAAAATAAACTAAAATAAATAAAATAAAAAATAAACCTAAATAAAAATAAATTAAACTAAATAAAAATTAAACTAAATAAACTAAATCAACCTAAACCTCCCAAATTACTTAAAAAAATTAAAGAAAACCCTAACCCTAAACCCTAAACCCTAAAACTAACCCTAAATCCTAAAGGCTAAACCCTAAACATACAACCCTAAACTCTAAACCCTAAACCTTAAAACCTTAAACCCAAAACCCTAAAACCCTAAACCCAAAACCCTAAATCATAAACCCTAAACCCTAAACCCTAAACCCTAAACCCTAAATCCTAAACCTACAACCCTAAACCCTAAACCCTAAACCTAAATAAACCTAAAATTAATAAATTAAATAAAAAAATAAACTAAATAAAATAAAATAAATAAAAAACCTAAATAAAATTAAAACTAAAAATAAAATTAAAACTTAAACTATAACCTAAAGCTAAACCTAAATGTAAAAATATAATAAAATAAAACATAAAAACTAAACTAAAATAAAATAAATAAAAACCTAAACTAAATAAAAAAAATAAAATAAACCTAAAAATAGAAAACCTAAATAAAATAAAAGCTAAACATAAAATAAATATAAAATAAACCTAAAATAAAATAAATTAAAATAGAACCTAAATAAAAACCTAAACCTAAAAAAATATACCTAAAAATAAAACCAAAAAATAAATAAAAAGTATAACCTAAACCCTAAACTAAAAAAAAAACTAAACCTAAAATAAATAAAATAAAATAAACCTAAACCTAAACTAAAATAAATCAAACCTAAACCTAAAATTAAAATAAACTAAACCTAAACCCTAAACTAAATGAAATAAAATAAACAAAAATAAACCTAAACTTAATCTAAAAATAAAACCTAAAAATAAACCTAAAATAAAAACTTAAAACCTAAACCTAAAAAAAGAAAATAAAAACCTAAACCTAAACCTAAAATAAAAAAATAAAACCTAAACCTAAAAAATAAAATAAAAATAAAACTAAAGTAAAAAAATAAACATAAACCTAAACCTAAACCTATAAAATAAACTAAAACAAAACCTAATCTAAAATATATAAACCTAAATAAACCAAAATAAAAATAAAAAATAAAATACACTTAAATGAATAAAAAATAAACTAAATAAACCTAAACGTACGTATTTACTTAGTTTTTTTAGAAAAACCCTAACCCCTAAACTTTAAACCCTAAACCTTAAACCATAAAATTAACTGTAAACCCTAAACCTACATCCCTAAACCTACAACCCTAACCCCTAAGCCCTAAACCCTAAAAACCTAAAAACCTAAAAAGCTAAACCTAAAGTAAATAAAACCTAAAAATAAAATAAATAAATAAAAATCTAAACTTAAATAAAATAAAAATATGATAAAATAAAAACCTAAACTAAAACTAAAAAAAATAAAGCTAATAATAGAAAACCTAAATATAATAAAAACTAAACATAAAATAAAAATAAAATAAACCTAAAATAATATAAAATAAGAACTAAATAAAACCAAACCAAAAAAATAAACCTAAAAATAAAACCTAAAAACAAATTAAATATAAAACACAAACCCTAGAGTAAAAATAAAAACTTAACCTAAAACAAAAATAAAATAGACAAAATAAAATTAGCCTAAACCTAAACTAAAATAAACTATACTAAAATAAATAAAACCTAAACCTAAACCTAAAATAAACTAAACCTAAACCCTAAACTAAATAAAATTAAATAAACTAAAAATAAACCTAAACATAAACTAAAAAAAACCTAAAAAATAAACATAAACCCTAAATGCTAAAAAGCTAAAAACCTAAACCTAAACTAATTGAATCCAAAAAACAAAATAAATAAAAAAATCTAAACCAAAATAAAATAAAATAATAAAATAAAATGAAAACATAAACTAAATACAAACCTAAACCTAAACCTAAAAAAAAATAAAATAAAAATATTAACTAAACTAAAATAAAATAAATAAAATAAACTAAAAAAAATTAAAACCTAAAATAAAAAACTAAACCATAAAATAAAATAACCTAAAATAAAATAAAATAAAACTAAATAAAACCTAAACCTAAAACCAACCTAAAATAAATAATTAAACCTAGACCTAAACTAAGAAAACCTAAACATAAAATAAAATAAATAACCTAAAACTAAGGTAAATAAACCTAAAACAAAACTTAAAATAAACTAAACTAAACTAAACTAAACTAAATAAAATAAAATAAACTAAAATGAACCTAAAACTAAACTAAAATAATACCTAAAACCTAAAACCTAAAACCTAAACCTAAAAAATAAAATAAAACCTAAATAACCTACAAATAAAAAATAAACCTAAACCTAAAAAAATAAAACTAAACTAAAATAAACCTAAACCTAAAAAACCTAAACCTAAACTAAAGAAAAGCTAAAATAAAATTAATAAAACCTAAACATAAATAAAATAAAATAAAATAAAATAAAACCTAAACTAAAAAATAAAAAATAAAATAAAATAAAATAAAATAAAATAAAATAAAATAAAGAACAACCTAAACTAAAAAAATAAAATAAACCTAATAAAAAAAACCTAATAAAAAAACTAAACGTAATAAAATGAACCTAAAATAAATAAAATAAAAACTAAAAAATAAACTTAAAAATAAATAAATAAATAAAACATAAACCCTAAACTAAAAAAAACCTAAACCTTAAATAAAGTTAAACCTAAATAACTAACCTAAAATAAATAAAGCCTAAACCTAAACCTAAAATAAACTAAACCTAAACCCTAAACTAAATAAAATAAAATAAACTAAAATAAACCTAAATTAAAAACCTAAACCTAAAACCTAAACCCTAAAAAGCTAAAAACCTAAACGTAAACTAAATGAAACCTGATAAATAAAAAAACCTAAACCAAAATAAAATAAAATAAAAACCTAACTAAAACTATAACCTAAACTTAAACCTAAAAATAAAATCTAATAAAAAGAATAACTAAACTAAAATAAAATAAATAAAAACCAAAATTAAACCAAAGAAAATGGAAAACCTAAATAAAATAAAAACTAACCTATAATAAAACTAAAATAAACCTAAAATAAAATAAATAAACCCAAAACAAAAACCTAAAAATAAATAAAAAATAAAACCTAGACCCTAAACTAAAAAAAAAACCTAAACCTAAAATAAAACCAAAATAAACCTAAAACTAAACTAAAATAAATAAAACCTAAACCTAAAACTAAAATAAATTAAACCTAAACCTAAACTAAATAAAATAAAATAAACTAAAAATGAACCTAAAGCTAAATTAAAAAATAATAGCTAAAAATAAAACTAAAATAAAACCTAAAACCTAAACCTAAAAAACTAAAAGTAAAATCAAAAACCTAAACCTAAAATAAACTAAACTTAAACCTAAACTAAATAAAATAAAATAAACTAAAAGTAAATGTAAACCTAAACTAAAAAAATAAAACCTAAAAATAAACCTAAAATAAAAAACCTAAATAAAATAATAATATATATATATATATAATATATATATATATATAATATATATATAATATATATATATATATAATAAAAATATATAATATATATATAAAATAATAATAAAAAAACCCAAAAAAAACCTAAAAATAAAATAACTAGACCTAAAAATAAAATAAAAATAAAACTAAACTTAAAATAAAATACCTAAACCTTAACCTAAAAAATAAACTAAAATAAAAATACATAACTAATAAATAAACCTAAAAAATAAAAACTATATAAAAATAAAAAAATAAACCTAAAAAATTAAATAAACTCAAATAAATAAACTAAATAAATAAATAAATTAAATAAACCTAAAAGTTTACTTAATTTAAAAAAAACACTATATAAACCAAAATAATAAATACTAAACACTAAAATAAGCTAACACTAAACCCTAAACCCCCAACAACCCTAAATCTATGACCCTAAAAATAACCCTAACCATAAAATAAAAGAATAAAATAACCCTAAACCCTAAAACTACCCTAAACCCCAGTCTTAGTAAACCCTAAAAACTAAACCCTAAATAAGCCCTAAACCCTAACTGAGCCATAAACCCTAAATTAAAACCCTAAACCCAACCTCAAATCCTAAACCTAAACTAAAATATAATAAAATAAAAATCTAAATCTAAATCTAAATTAAAACCTAAAAAAATAAAATAAATAAAACTAAACCTAAATAAAATATTAAAAAACCTGGTTTAAAACCTCAACCTAAACCTAAAATAAAATAAAATTAACCTAAAATAAATAAAATAAATCTAAACTAATAAATAAAATAAATAACATAAAATACATAAATAAAATAAAACCTAAACATAAAATAAAAAATAAACTACCTAAATAAAATAAAATAAAAATCTAAACCAAAAAAATAAATCTAAAATAAAAAAAAAATAAAACCTAAACTTAAACTAAAAAAAACTAAACCTAAAATAAATAAAATTAAATAAACTAAAAAACTAAATTAAACTAAACTAAAATAAAATAAAACCAAAATAAACTAAACCTAAACCCTAAACTAAAATAAAATAAAATAAATTAAAAATAAACCTACTAAATAAAAAATAAAATAAAAATAAAATAAAATGGAAAAGCTAAAAATAAAAATAAAAATAAGACCTAAACCTTAAAAATTAAAAAAGTAAAACTAAACTAGAAAAATAAACATAAATTTAAAATTAAATCTAAAAAATAAGCTAAAATAAAAAAACCAAAATGAAAATAAATAAACTAAACTAAATAAAATTTAAAAATAAAAACTAAAATAAATAAAAAATAAACTTAATAAACTAAACCACCTAAACCTATTTTTTTTTCAAAAAAACTAACCCTAAACCCAAACCCTAAACCATAAAGCCCCACCCTAAACCTAAACACTAAACCCTAAACTAACCTAAAACCCAAACCTAAACCACTAAACTAACCATACCACCCCTACTAAACCAAAACCACCAATCCTGACCACTCTAAACTAAACCACAAAATCTGACCTCTAAACTAACCTTAACCATAAATAACTAACTCTAAACCCTGAGCCACTGACCTAAACTGAGCCCAAAAAATCCTACCCTAAACTGAGCCACCCTGACCCAAACCCTAAACCCTAACCACTGGACCCCAGACCTAAACTAAAACTAACCCTAAATCCAGACCTAAGCTAAAATTAAATAACCAATTAATAGATAAATAAGATAAAATAAAGTAAAACCTAAAAAACTAAACTACCTAAAAAATAATAAAATAAAATAAATAAAAATTAAAATAAATAAAGCTAAACTAAACTAAAGTAAATAAAATAAACCTAAGAATAAAAAATGAAAAAATAAACATAAAATAAAAAAAATAAACTTAAAATAAAATAAATAAAATTCAATAAAAACTTAAACCTAAAAATAAACCTAAAATAGAAAATAAATAAACCCTAAATAAAAAAAACCTAAAAAAATAAAAATAAAATAAAGAAAATAAAATAAACCCAAACCTAAACTAAAATAAACTAATCTAATAAATAAAACCTAAACCTAAAATAAACTAAATCTAATCCTAAATATAATCTAAATAAAATAAAATAAAACTAAAATCAAACCAAACCTAAACTAAAATATAACCTTAAAATAAACTAAAAAAAAACCTAAACCTAAATAAATAAAATAAAACCTAATCCTAAACTAAAAAATAAATAATAAAACCTAAACCTAAAAAATAAAATATAAATAAAGCTCAACTAACAAGTAAACTAAGCCTAAACCAAATCCTAAAAAATAAACTAAAGTGAAATACCTAAACTAAAATAAATAAACCTAAAATAAATATACTAAACTTAATAAAAATTAAAAATTAAAATTAAAAATTAAAATAAACTAAAATAAATAAAAGAGAAACAAAATAAACATAAACCAACTAGTTTAAATAATTTTTAAAAAAACCATAAACCTCAAATGCTAAACCCTAAACTAAAACTAAAACCCAAACCCTAAACCATAAACCATAAACCCTAAACCCTAAACCCTAAAAGCATAAACCCTAAACCCTAAACCCTAAACCCTAAACCCTAAACCCTAACCCTAAACTATAAACCATAAACCCTAAACCTAAACCTAAAGTAACTAAAAAAATTAAATATAAACATAAAGCCTAAAACTTGTGCCTGATGGCAAGAACATCAATGCCAACTAAAGATCTGGAGATCAGTGAGTGAGGAGGGAAGCATGGTTATCGATGGAGGTGGTGAGAGGATTTGAAGATGGTTCTTGAGGAGAAGCGAAGAACGGGATACTGATTCATGGAACTGTGTTTTCACTGTAGAGATGGTTCTAGTTATCTAGAGTTTTGATTTTCTATGCATGCTCTTTTTTGATCTATGTCATCACTTGTGTCTTAGAAAACTTGGTGTGTTACTTGGTTAATGATATCGATAAGAAGAAATGTTAAATTTGAATTTGTTCTCAATTAAAAAAAAATCAAAACTCTAAACCCTAAACTAAAATCCAAAACCTAAACCTAAAAACTAAACCCTAAACCCTAAACCCTAAACTAACCCAAACCCCACCTAAATAAACCCTAAACCTAAACCCTAAAACCTAAACCCTAAACACCCTAAACCACAACCTAAAAAACAAAAACTAAATCTTAAAACCCTAAACTCTAAACTAACCCTAAACCCTAAAAAAAAAATAACCTAAACTAAAACTAAAATAAAACCTAAAAAATAAAATAAATAAAAAACCTAAACCATAAATAAAATAAACACTAAACCTAAACCTAAAACTAAACCTAAAGAAAATAAAATAAAAAATAAAATTGAGTAAAATAAATAAAAACCTAAACTAAGCTAAAAAAATATAAAATAAAATAAAAAACTAAAATAAAAACCTAAGCCTAAAACCTAAATAAATAAAATAAAACATAAATTTAAAATAAAAGTAAAATAAACTTAAACCTAAATTAAATAAAATAAACTAAAAATAAACCTATAAACTAAAAAAATAATAAATAAACTAAAATAAACCTAAACTTAAACTAAAATAAAACCTAAAGTTAACATAAAATAAAACCTAAACCTAAAAAAAATAAAATAATTACATAAACCTAAACATAAAAAAAACCTAAAAAATAAACTAAAATAAAACTAAACTAAAAAATAAAACCAAAACCTAAACATAAACATAAAAATAAATAAAAAAAAAAACCTAAAATAAGTAAACTAAAATGAAAAAAAATAAAAATAAAATAAACTTAAATAAATAAAACATAAACTAAATAAACATGAACCAATTTACTTAATTTTAAAACTTTAAAAAATAAAATTAATTAAAAAAACCCAACCTGAACCCTAAACCCCAAAACTATCCTAAACATTAAACCTAAACCTTAAATTTTAAACCCTAAACCATAAACCCTACACTAAAACCCTAAACCCTAAAACCTAAACTAAAACCTAAAAAAACTGAAAACCTAAAAAAATTTAAAATACTAACCAAATAAAATAACAAAATAAAATAAAATAAAACCTAAACTAAAACCAAACCTAATAATAAATAAAATAAAATAAAACTAAACTAAAATAAAATAAATAAAACCTAAACTAAGCTATAAAATAAAATAAACCTAAAATTTAAAACCTAAACATAAAATAAAATAAAATAAACCTAAAAAAAAAAATAAAATAAAATAAAAAACAAAATAAAAAAATAAACCAAAAAATAAACCTAAAAAATAAATAAAAATAAAACCAAAACTCTAAACTAAAAAAAAAAACTAATAAAATAAATAAAATAAACCTAAACCTAAAACTAAAATAAACTAAATTAAAATAAATAAAACCTAAACCTAAACTAATGAACTAAACTAAACCCTAAATAAAATGAAATAAAATAAACTACAAATAAAAAACCTAAAATAAAAATAAAACCTAAAATAAAAAAAAAACACACAAAACAAAATAAAAACCAAACCTTAAAAAAAAATTAAACCCTAAACCTAATAAAAAATAAAACCTAAACTTAAAATAAAATATAACTAAACTAAAAATAAATTAAAATAAAACCTAAACTAAAATAAATAAACATAAAATAAATAGTAAACTAAAAAAACTAAATAAAATATAGAATAAACTAAATAAACTAAATAAAATTAACTAAATCCTAAACCAGACACTAAATCCTAAACCCTGGACCCTAATTCCTAAAACCTAATTAACCCTAAACCTTAAAACTAAAACTAAATTAAACTAAAACTAAAACTAAAACTAAAACTAACTAAAACTAAAATTGCTAATAAAACTATTAAACCTAAACCTTAAAAAAAACTAAACTATTATAAATCACCCCCCCCCTACTAAAATAAAACCTAAAAAAAAGTAATAATAAAAAAACTAAATAAAACACAAAACTTAATAATAAAACTAAAACTAAACCCCTCCCATTAATAAAACTAAAAAATAATAAAAACCCTAAATAAATAAACTAATAAAACTAAACTAAAAACTAATAAAGAAAACAAAATAAAACCCTAATAACTAAAAATAAACCAAAACTAATAAATCTCACTCCTTCTAAGCCCACAAAAAACTAAACTTAAACTCAATAATAACTAAACTAAAATAAACTAATAAATAATAAATAACTAAAAAAAACTAATAAAAAAACCCAAATCAACAAATTTAAAAAAACTAACTAAACTAAACTAATAATTAAAAAAAACCTAAACCCCTAAACCCATCATGTGGCCCCTTCTCATCTCGAGCTCTAGCAATTCTTGAATCCCTTTCTTTTTCGTTCTCTTTCTCGATGTTTCAGGTTGGTTTTCCAAAAATTTCTTCTAGTTTGGCTTTGGATCTTCTGCCTTAGGCCGATCCTTGTTTGGTTCTTAAGTGGCACCATTTGCCTGTTGGCTTAATGAGCCTCATGTTCAATCTGATCAATTTTAATGATAATAAATGAATGCTTGGATGTTCTAATGAATGTTTTTATGTGTTTTAGATATATCAATTGCTAATTACATATCTAATACATCTCATAATATATTTGAGAAATTGCAAGAGTAGAAGAATGAAAGATAGATCAAAATGGATAATGTTAAGCTCAAGATATAATATTTTAGGTTATATGCATTTATAACTATCTTAGAAATTCATTTGAGTTCATTGGCATGAATCAATTTCCTTACAACTAAACATATTATTTTAATGAGGTTAGTTTATATAAATCTCTATCTAATTAACATTAAATTATATGTTTCATACAGAGCATTTGAATCGTCAAAAAAATAATTGATAATAAATTATGACTATTAAGTGTAATTATTTTATTTACTTAATATAATTAAATATTTTAATTTAATTTGAAGGTTATATGATAACTAACATATGTATGATTATATATAAATTATATCATAATATTTAAATATCATATTTCAAAATTAACAAAAATATGTGAAATTTTGTATTTTAGCCAAAGTCATTTTATAATAAGGAATTTATATCTGATTTCATCTCCAATGGATTCCTTAGATTTTTTCCTCTAATTTGATCGGTTACATAACCCACATTTGATTAAAATTGAATTTATTATGACTTTTCAAACATTAGCTGATTTTAATAATGAATGCATGCTACATGCTTTGAATATATTAAGAGCCATATTTGATTATTTTTGACTTGCCCATGTGAATAACCGAATTTTGGCTGCTTGAATTTAATATTTATTTAATATAAATTATATTTTTATTGAATATTAAATTATTAGATGGAAACATGATTTTAGAATAATATGTTGTTTTGAAATAATTCAAATTGACCATCTTGCCTATAAATAGCCCCTATTCTCTTCATGAAAGCTTTCCTCATTCAAATTCAAAATCCTCCAACAAATCTAAGGAAAATTTCTTAGATTTTCCTTCCAAGTGTTCTCCAAATATTGCAAGATCAAATCCTTGGTGTGGAAGCTTCAACATCTTCAACTAAGCAAGCTTTCTCAAATTACTTGACTTTGTTTTCTTGATCTTAATCCTTTTTAAGTTGTTCATGCTATTTTCACCATCTATTTATTCTTTCCAATTTATACTTTTTGGTGGATTTGTCTTTGGACATTATTTTTCACATCAAAGTTTCTCAATCATTCTTTTTGTGAAAAACTCTTGTGATAGTTTGTAAGATCTATTTCAACTTGTTGAAATTTTTAACTTCCTACAAATACCTTTTGGTTTCTTGAAATATTTCTTCATTAGTTTTATTTTGAAAGATCATTTATTCTTAGATCTATTTTAGAAGTATATTTTAAGAATTTCAAATTAATTTATTGTGCTAAAATTATTTTCATATTTGCCACATATCTTTTTTTTTAATTAAAAGCTTACTAGACTACTTAGATCTATCATATACTAATTTTATTTAAGTATTTTTTTGATCATTTGCATTAATTGAAAGCATATTTTTGGTTAAAATATAATAAATTATTCCTTGTTGAAATTTATTTTATTATGCAGAAGAATATTGTGAATTTATTTTGAAATCATTTTTATATTAGTCTCCAAATTATAATAACATAAACATCTTAGTAAGATCACTTTAAGATATTTATTTTATTATTTCTTATCAATATTATGTGAGAATTTTATTTTGCCAAAATTTTTAAGTTGTAAGTGATCATTTATAAGTTGTGAGATCATTTTTTGAATTGGATAGCTTGGTATATTTGTGAGAGATTTATTTTATCAAAATTTATTATTTTGTATTTTTCTTTTTGTGCTATAAAATTTATATTAGGGTTGTACTCACCCTTTGTAGGAGAGTACATATTATTGT
Source organism: Cymbidium sinense (assembly GCA_021442155.1). Lineage (NCBI taxonomy): Eukaryota > Viridiplantae > Streptophyta > Magnoliopsida > Asparagales > Orchidaceae > Cymbidium > Cymbidium sinense. The sequence continues at coordinate 197,427,898 of CM038214.1, forward strand.
AGGGGTTGTACTCACCCCTTATAGGAGAGTACTATTTGTAAACTATTTTGCATTTAGTGGATTCCTAGCCGGTGGCTAGACGTGGGGCTATTTTGGAGATTGGTCAAACCATGTAAAAATTGTGTGTCAATTGTCTCTTTACTTTATTGTATTTTCTTTTGTTGCATTAAGAATTCTATCTTATCATTATAAAATCAAAATTAATTTTTTTTAAAACTTAAAATTTAAGATTTAACTTTTAAAATTTTTTAATATCACCATTCACTCTCCCTCTCTTGGGTGCTATGGTGTACCATTTGATTATTGGAAAAATAGAAGTAGTACATTTTTAAAAGGTCAAGATGCATGCATGTGGCATATGTTGACCCATCAATATCATACACCCACAGTAGAAGTAAATGGCATTAAAGTAGAAAAACCTTTTGAGGAATGGTCTGTAGCTGAAAGAGAACTTGATGAATTAAATGCTAGGGCTTGTAATACTTTACATTATGCTTTATTACCTGATGATTACATGAAAATTTCTATGTTAAGTACAGCAAAAGAAATATGGGATAAACTCATTATAACTTATGAAAGAACTAGTGAAGTTAGAGATGCTCACATAAATGACTTGTTCATGAATATGAGTTATTTCATATGTCTCTAATCTATTTTTAATATGTATACAAGATTCATGAAAATAATTAACACATTGCATTCTCTTGGAAAACATATAGGAATCAAAACTTAGTCTATAAGATTCTTAGATGTCTTCCAAAAGAATGGGAAGCTAAAGTAACAGCTATTAATGAAGCTAAGGATTTATCTACTTATCCACTTGATCAGCTTTTGGGTTCTTTGATAGCACATGAATAGGTTATTACTCAAAGGGATAAGATGGATAACTCGAGAAGGAGAAAGGAAAAGCCATTGCATTACAAGTTGATGATAGTGATGAGCATAACACCTAAAGCTCGGATGGTGATAGTGATGAGGTGGTCATGTTATCCAAAAGGCTTGGGAACTTGCTAAGGAAGAAGAATCAAAGGTATAAAAAATCTAATAATTATAAATTTCAAACTAAGAAATTTCCTACAAGTAAAGGGATCATTTGCTACCATTGTAAAATGCCTAGACACATAAGAGGTGATTGTCTAGAACTTGTTGAATCAAAGAAGAAAGAGATTGATGTGAAAAGAGGAAAAAATATGAAGGAGAAAAAGTACCATAAGAAGAAAAAGATGGCTTTATGGGCCAATCCAGATTCAAATGAATCAAGTACTTGCTCATCTGATGAAGAGGTCAACATATGTCTTATGGCAAATGGAGAATCTGACTTAGATTCTCAAGAGGTATGTAACCATATATCTTATGATGAATTAGATGATGCTTTTAATGATTTAGTTATAGAATATAAAAAATTAAAAAGAAAATACAAAACCTTAGAAAAAGAAAACAAAAATTTAGATATGCATTTTGTGATTTAAAATGAATGTGATAATTTAAAAGTAAAATACTTCTTTATTAAATTGTTCCTTACTTGTATGTAAACTTGAAAGAGAATATCTTGTTAAAAGTAAGATTAGAATTATGTTTGAAATCACAAGTTCATTATAATACTTCATCAAGAAAAACATTTAATAAAAATTATTTGCATCATACACATCCCACTCATAAACCTTATAATTATCGTGCTAAGTCATATGTAAACACTAATGTTTGGTGCAACTATTGTGATAGAAAATGGCATATTTTATTTGATTGCTATGCATGTAAATTATAAAACACTAAGCAATCATCTTATGTATGGGTACCAAAAGGTACAAGCACTACACAAACCATGCATGCTAGATATCTTGCTTCAAATTTAGAACAAACATGTTTGGGTTCCAAAAGTTAACATGTGAGTTGCATTTGTAGGAATGCCTTCAAAGCAAAATCAAAGAAGGCATGTGGTACTTGGATAGTGGATGTTCAAGACATATGATGGGAGATAAAGATAAATTCACAACTTTAGAATCAAGTGATGGAGGATTTGTTACATATGGAGATAATGCAAAGGGAAAGATCATTGGCATTGGTTCTATTTATAAGAATACTATCACTTTAGATAAAGTTTTTCTAGTAGAAGGATTAAAACATAATTTAATTTCTATTAATCAATTATGTGATAAAGGTTTGAATGTAGTATTCCATGCATCATATTGCATTATAAAAAGTAATGAAAATGTTTTGTTAGTAGGACAAAGATATAAAAATATTTATGTCATTGATTTAGATAGCTTTCATGATGTGAATTTGAATTTACTTTGTTTTAAAAGCACTCATGATGATATATGGTTATGGCATAGGAGACTATGTCATATTAACATGCACACACTTAATAAAATTGCCAAACTTGATTTAGTAGTTGGATTGCTTAAATTAAATTTTCATTCAAACTTTGTTTGTGATGCATGTATTCATGATAAGCATTCTAGAAGCTCATTTAAAAGTAAAATATTGTTTCTACTTCTAGACCTCTAGAATTATTGCACATGGATTTATTTGGTCCTATTAGCACCAGCTTAGGTGGAAAAAATTATGGTTTTGTGATTGTTGATGATTTCTCTAAATATACTTGGGTTTTATTTGTAACTTACAAGGATGATGTTTTCGGTGAGTTTAGAAAGTTTTCTAAATATATTTAAAGAGAACAAGGCCTTTTGATTAATAGGGTTCAAACTGATCATGGTGGCGAATTTGAAAATAAATTATTTGAGGATTATTGTGATGAACATGGGATTAGACATAATTTTTCTACACCTAGAACTCCCCAACAAAATGGAGTAGTAGAGAGAAAAAATAAAATATTAATTGAATTAAGTAGATCTATGCTTGATGAGTATAAATTGCCAAAATATTTTTGGGCAGAAGCAGTAAATACTGCATGTTATGTGATGAATAGAATTTATTTTAAACCAATTTTGAAGAAGACACCCTATGAATTATTTTTTGGGAAGAAGCGTAAGATTGAACACTTTCATGTATTTGGATGTAAATGATTTATTTTGAATAATAGAAAAGAGCATTTAGGTAAGTTTGATTGCAAATCAGATGATGGTATTTTCTTAGGATACTCTCTTTCTAGTAGAGCTTATAGAGCTTTCAATAGAGAAAAATGATTAGAAGAATCAAGACATGTTATTTTGATAAAAATTTAATTGATCCCATTAGAAATGAAGTGATTGATGAAGAGATTGATAATTTTAAGAAAATATCTTTAGAATATAATGTGGATGATTCATTGCTAAAGAATGAAAATATAATAAAATCATCCAAAGGAACTAATTATAGGAGATCCTTCAAAAGGAGTTATGACGAAGACATAGAGAGGTTGTAGATCATTCAGCATTTTTATCTAAGGTTGAACCTAAAAATTTAGAAGAAGCATTAAAAGATAATTTTTGTATTATTGCTATGGAAGAGGAGTTGAATCAATTTGTAAGAAATAATGTTTGGGAATTAGTCCCAAGACCCCAAGATCAAAATGTCATTGGAACAAAATGGGTCTTTAGGAATAAGCTAGATGATTCATGTTGTATTGTTAAAAATAAAGCTAGGTTAGTTGCACAAGGGAACAAACAAGTTGAACGTATAGATTTTGAAGAATCTTTTGCACCCATAGCAAGACTAGAAGCTATTAGGTTACTCCTTTCTTATGCTTATTTTAGGGATTTTAAACTTTTTTAAATGGATGTCAAGAGTGGATTTTTCAATGGATTTATTGACCAATATGTATTTGTAGAGCAACCACTTGGATTTGAGAGCCTTGATTGTCCAAATCATGTGTATAAATTAAATAAAGCCTTATATGGTTTAAAACAGGATCCTCGTGCTTAGTATGATAGGTTAAGTAACTTTTTGATAGATCATGGATTTAGAAAGGGTAGATACCACCTTATTCCTTAAGAGCATAGATGATGATTTGAGAGTGATACAAGTGTATGTAGATGATATATTATTTCAAAGTACAAATGAATCTTTGTGCCATGAGTTCTCATCTTTGATGTCTAAAGAGTTTGAAATTAGTATGATGGGAGAACTTAATTTTTTCTTAGGTCTTCAAGTGAAGAAACAAGAAAATGGCACATTCATATGTCAAACTAAGTACACAAATGAATTGCTTGAGAGGTTTGACATGAAAAGATATAAATTTAGTAAAACTCCTATGAGCGCATCTACAAAATTGGATTTAGATGAATTAGGAAAATCTATTAATCAAAAACTTTATAGGAGTATGATAGGTTCACCTTTATACCTTGCTACTAATAGGCATGATATTATGTTTGCTGTTTGTTTGTGTGCTTGTTTTCAGGCCAACCCGAAAGAATCTCAGTTAATAGCAGTCAAGCGTATCATTCGATATTTGATAGGCACTACTAAGTAAGGTTTATGGTATTCTAAAAATTATTTATCATGTGATTTGGTTGCTTATTCTAATGCTGATTTTGCAGAATGCAAAGTAGATAGAAAAAGCACATCAGGCACATTTCATTTTTTAGGATCATTGCTTGTGTCTTGGTCATCTAGGAAAAAAAATTCTATAGCTTTATCCACTGCTGAGGCTGAGTTCCTCAGGTCCTTTGGTTAAAGAAACAATTAAAAGATTTTGGTATTAAGCAAGATCACATTCTTGTTCAGTGTGACAATACTAGTGCTATTAGTTTGACCAAAATCATTTTATATTTCATCATATATTATAAAAAATATGTATTTTACAAAAGAACATTTTTTGTTCTTTAAGATGCATGCTTGGAATGTTAGATCCTAATATTTAAAATTATATGTAGTTTGTTCTCACTTTTTGATGTTGTCAAAAGGGGGAGAAGAGTAAAATGTTGGTTAGTATTAAGTCTATTTCATGCATACATTTAGAGCAACATTTATTCATCTCTTGTGCATAATTTTTTTTTAGAAGAGAATTTTTTTTTTAAAACTATGATGAAAGGTCAATTTGCACCTTCATCAAAATCAATACCCAACATTAGTTTGTCATCATCAAAAGGGAGAGATTGTTGGCTTAATGAGCCCCATGTTCAATCGATCAATTTTGATGATAAACATGAATGCTTGGATGTTCTAATGAATGTTTTTATGTGTTTTGATATATAAATTGCTAATTACATATCCAATACATCTCACAATATGTTTGAGGAAATTGCAGAGTAGAAGAATGAAAGATAGATCAAAATGGATAATGTGAAGCTCAAGATACAATATTTTAGGTTATATGCATTTATATCTATCTTAGAAATTCATATGAGTTCATTGGCATGAATCAATTTTCTTACAACTTAACATATTATTTTAATGAGGTTAATTTATATAAATCTCTATCTAATTAACATTCAATTATATGTTTCATACATAGCATTTGAATTGTCAAAATAATAATTGATAATAAATTATGACTATTAAGTGTAATTATTTTATTTATTTAATATAATTAAATATTTTAATTTAATTTTAAGGTTATATGATAACTAACATATGTATGATTATATATAAATTATATCATAATATTTAAATATCATATTTCAAAATTAACAAAAATATGTGAAATTTTGTATTTTAGCCAAAGTCATTTTATAATCAAGGAATTTATATCTGATTTCATCTCCAACGAATTCCTTAGATTTTTTTTTCCTTTAATTTGATAGGTTACATGACCTGCGTTTGATTAAAATTGAATTTATTATGACTTTTCAAACCTTAGCTGATTTTAATAATGAATGCATGCTACATGCTTTGAATATATTAAGAGCCATATTTGATTATTTTTGACTTGCCCATATGAATAGCCAAATTTTGGCTGCTTGAATTTAATATTTATTTAATATAAATTATATTTTTATTGAATATTAAATTATTAGATGATAACATGATGTTAGAATAATATATTGTTTTGAAATAATTTAAAATGACCTTCTTGCCTATAAATAGCCCCCATTCTCTTCATAAAAGAATTCCTCATTCAAATTCAAAATCCCTCTAGCAAATCTAAAGAAAATTTCTTAGATTTTCCTTCCAAGTGTTCTCCAAATATTGCAAGATCAAACCCTTGGTGTGGAAGCTTCAACATCTTCAACTAAGCAAGCTTTCTCAAATTACTTGAGTTTGTTTTCTTGATCTTAATCCTTTTTTAGTTGTTCATGCTATTTTCACCATCTATTTATTCTTTCCAATTTATACTTTTTGGTGGATTAGTCTTTGGACATTATTTTTCACATCAAAGTTTCTCAATCATTTTTTTTGTGAAAAACTCTTGTGATAGTTTGTAAGATCTATTCCAAGTTGTTGAAATTTTTAACTTCGTACAAATTCATTTTGGTTTCTTGAAATATTTCTTCATTAATCTTATTTTGAAAGATCATTTATTCTTAGATCTATTTTAGAAGTATATTTTAAGCATTTCAAATTAATTTATTGCCAAAATTATTTTCATATTTGTTAGATATCAAAATTTAAAAATATAAAAAATAAACTAAAATAAAAACCTAAATATAAAAAATAAACTAAAATAAAAACCTAAACTAAAATAAATAAATTAAACTAAATAAAAATAAAAAATAAACTTAAAAAAATTTAAAAATAAAATAAACTAAAATATATAAAAAATAAACTAAATAAACCTAAACCTATCGATTTAGTTAATTATATTAAAAAACCCGTAAACCCTAAACCCTATACCTAGAACCCTAATCCTAAACCCTAAACTTTAAAACTAACCCTAATGGGCTTAGTTACCCATGTGTATTTGCTTAGTCTAAATTATAAATACAACTACTTGGGATTATATGTATATTTAGCTAACCTCTATTTTGCAGGTGTACTTACATTTCTTTTCCCACATAAATGTAAGTTTTGCAATAGGAATTAGGATTAGTGCTATGGGGGATTAGGATGAGCAGTGGCTAGAAGGCTTTGTCCTGGGGTGCCTTGTGATGACTTTGAAGCAAGGACCTTCCAAATCAAAGAATGAAGCAAATCAGAAATGGAGATATAAAGAAAGAAGACCCCCATAGCATTGAATACAATTATAATTTTTCATCTTTTCTCTCTTCGGGTTGTACGATGGTATCCAACCGCTTTGGCCTTTTATTCTTTTAGAATAGTTTATATAATTATTTGATGTTATGTTTACATTGTGCATTAGGATGGCATGCTTTTCATAGATTCTTAAATGATTGATGCTTTAATGTGTGGCTTGGATATGATTATGCTTTTAGGATTAAAATTAACTTCTCTACCCAACTAATCACTCATAACTAAATTTTAAACAACTCATAACCTCAACATAAAGCCTAAGACATAAATAAGATAATTAAAAGATTTAGAAACCCTTCCTATGGTTGTATGTTTCACATCATGCATGCATATTCTTTCTCTCTTGAACATGGAGCTCCATCCTTGCAGATAAAAAAATGCTTGACTGTGGGCACCTTGTGGTGGAGAACACCTTCTTCTAGCTGATTTGACCCATAACCTATTTCATCATGCATTTAAGAAAATGTAATCATAAAGCCTCTATCAAAATGATGTGTCTAAAATGAATTAAAATTTGAAAAGGTTTTGCATTTATAGATTAAGTCATATGCTCATACCACTCATGCTCTTGTCTCTTAGGGAGAGTGTTTAGGACTTTAGTCTCTTTCTAATTAAATAACTACCCTAGCTATCTTGGAATTCATAAGACTAAACTACATGGTTTTAAAATCATTGGAGAAGTTAGCTGGCAGTCACTCCAAGCGGTTATAAGTCCAGAAGTCAGACAATTTATTATCTCTTATGGAGGTAAACCCTTATGTCCACCTATCTCGTAGATTTAGGTCGTGCTAAAGCTCCCTAGATTTAGGATTTGAGGTTTATATTTATTTTGGGCTATGAGAATAAATCCTTACCCCCTAAGAATTCCCACAATCTTGTGTTGGTTTAGTATAAGCCCTAGTAATCTAATTAAATTTCAACTCAAAACATATAAATCTCATCAACTTCAAAATTATAAAGCCCAACAATAGGATAGATTGGAATGTTCACTTGGCTTCTTAGTATCATGAGCATTTCCTACTTAATTCATTTGGATTCTAAAAATAAGTCTTCTCCTTGAGCTTTCCCAATTGATTTTCCAAATACAACCAATCTTTTGATAGTCTAACCTTGAAATCTTTTGAGATGATAATTATTTACTTTAATCTAAAGTATTCTTAAAAAATTTCATTTTCTAAGATGTAATTAACTATGGAGGCTTATGTCCATATGGAACTTAAGAACTTGGTTTAACATAAACCCTGTTGTATTCATCAATGTAATGTAGGAGAAAAATCTCTTATACATTCGAAGACCCATCATGCCTTAGGAGTCCTTGTATTGAATTGGTCCATTGTAGAGTGATGCCTCTATCTTTGATATAGTATATCATACCTCAATGTTATTCGATCACCTCAAGAAGTTCCACCCTATGATCTGTGGTGTCCCCTCCATACATCCAAAATAAACACCACAAGGCCCTCTCACCTTGTTCATTGAATCCTCCCAACATCATCATATTTTTTGGAGTTTGGAGATGTCAATCCTCAAGTAGGCAAGGGTTCTTTGACTCATAATGTTAATTCATACACATGGGTCAACCAAAACTCTGGATAGTCTATATCTCCCAACATCCAATGTAATGTAAAGAGGCAATTATGCTCGGTCATCCCTAGGAGTAAGTCTTCATCATTGAATGTAACTCGAAGATGTCCTTTGAGTGGCATGCCTCTTCTTTAGTAGCGGTCAGCTGAGCTAAGCATATCTCTAGATCAAGTAAGGCCTTGATTAGAGATTTCTTCATCTCTTTGGATAAGACAAGGGCATCATATATGCTTAACTTAGCTGGAAACTTTCTAAGGTGAGCTAAGACATTGTAATCAAATAAAACCTAACCACTAAACTAAAAAAAGAAAACCTAAACCTAAAATAAAAATAAAATAAACCTAAACCTAAAATAAAATAAACTAAACTAAAATAAATAAAACAAAAACACCTAAAATAATCTAAACATAAACCTAAACTAAATAAAATAAAATAAATTAAAATAAACTTAAACTAAACTAAAATAAAACCTAAAATAAAACCTAAAACCTAAAACCTAAAATAATAAAATAAAACACGAACCTAAACTAACAATAAAAATTAATAAACCTAAAAAGTAAAAAAAAACTCAACTAAAAAATAAACCTAAACCTAAACCTAAAAAATAAAATAAAATAAAAAAGCTAAAATAAATAAACCAAAATAAATAAACTAAACTAAATAAAATTTAAAATAAACATAAATAAAACCTGATTTGTTCTCTATTCAAAAAAAAAAAAAACCAAAAAACCCAAACTAAACATGAACCATAAACCAAAGCTAAAGCCAAACCCAAAACCCAAAACCCTAAAACCCTAAACCCTAAACTAAACAAACTAAAACTCTAAACCTAAACAACCCAAACTAAAAAGCTAAAAAAACCTAAACCTGAACTAAATAAAACCTAAAAATATAACAAATGAAAAATCTAAATAAAAATAAATTAAAAAATAAAATTAAATAAAAACCTAAACTTGAACCAAAAAATTTAAAATAAAACTCAAACCTAGAAAATAAAATAAAAATAAAAATAAACTAAAAAAAATTGAAACTTAAACCTAAACCTAAAAAATAAACTAGAATAAAATGCCTAAACTAAAATAAATAAACCTAAAATAAATAAACTAAATAAATAAAATAAAATAAACTAAATCAAAATAAAACTAAAATAAACTAAAATAAATAAATAAAAAACTAAATAAAACAAAATAAACTAAATAAATCTAAAACTATTATTTAATTTTTTTTTTAAAACCCCAACCCTAAACCCCTAACAAACAAACTAAACCCTAGCTAAAACCCTACCCAAACCCCAGGCCAAAACCCTAAAACCCAAAACCAAACCAAAATTAAACCCTAAACCTAAAACTAAACTAAAAAAACCTAAAGAAAATAAATAAAAACCTAAACCTAAATATATTAAAAAATAATAAAATAACCTAAACTAAACTTAAACCTAAACCTAAACCTAAAATTAGAAAATACAAATTAAACTAAAACTAAAATAAAATAAAAACCTAAACTAAACAAAAAATAAAATAAACAAAATAAAATAAAATAAAACTAAATTAAAATAAAATAAAATAAAATAAAATAAAATAAAAAATAAAACAATATAAAACCTAAACTTTAAAACAAACCTAAAATAAAATAAAAATAAAATGTTAACATTAAACTAAAATAAAACCTAAACCTAAAATAAATAAAATAAAATAAATATAAACCTAAACTAAAATAAACTAAACTAAAATAAATAAACCTCATTTAAACCTAAAATAAACTACATAAATAATAAACTAAAATAATAAAATTAACTAAAAAAAACTAAATTAAAATAAAAATAAACCTAAATAAAAACCTAAACTAAACAAATAAAATAAAATTCTAAACCTAAACCTAAAATAAAATAAAACCTAAACTTAAAAATAAAGTAAAATAAAACTCAACTAAAAATAAACCTAAAGCTAAACCAAAGAACTAAAATTCTCTAAAATAAATAAAACCAAAAATAAATAAACTAAACTAAATAAAATTAAACTAAAATAAAAGATAAACCTAAACCCTATTTGGTTTAAATAAAAACCCTAAACTAAACTAACTGCCATACCCTAGGCCACAACTAAACCCTACCCAAACCCTAGACCACTAAAAAACCCTAACCACACCACCCTAAAGATCTGCATTGCTACTATAAAACAAACCCCCAAACCCTAGGCCCAAACCAGAGAAACCAGACCATAAACCCTAAAACTTAAAATTTAAACTAAACTAAATAAAACTAAAATAAAATAAATAAAAAACTGAAGCAATAAAATATATAAAATAAAATAAAGAAAAACAAACTAAAATTGAACTGAGCCTAAACTAAGCTAACTTACCTAAATTAAAATAATAATAATAAAAATAAAACTAAACTAAACTAAAATAAATAAAACTTAAACTAATAAAGAAATTAAAATAAAAGTAAAAAAAAACCTAAATAAAATAAAGATAAACATAAATTCAAATAAAATATACCTAAAATAAAATAAAATAAAAACCTAAAATAAAAAAAAATAAATAAATAAAATAAAAAACAAACTAAAATAAAAGAAAACCTAACCTAAATATACAAAATAAAATAAACCTAAAAAACTAAATAAACTCAAAATAAATAAAACTAAACCTAAAATAAACTAAACCTAAAATAAAATAAATAGAATATAAACAAAAATAAAACCTAAAATAAACTAAAAAAATAAAACATAAATAAAATTAAAATAAAACTAAAACCTAAACCTAAAAATAAAATAAAAAACCTAAAACAAAAAAAAAATAACATAAAAATAAAACTAAACTAAAAATAAACATAAACCAAAACCAAAACCTAAAAAATGAACTAAAATAAAAAACTTAAACTAAAATAAATAAACTAAACTGAATAAAAATAAAAATAAACCTAAATAAGAATAATAAAATAAAATAAACTAAAATATATGAAAAATAAACTAAATAAACCTAAACCTACTAGTTTTCCTAATTTAAAAACAAACTTTGAACCCTAAACCCTAAACCCTAATTCTTAAACCCAACAAACCCTAAAACTAAATCCTAAACACTAAACCCTAAAACCCTAAACCCTAAACCCTAAACCCTAAACCCTAAACCCTAATCCCTAAAACCTAAAGCCTAAAGCCTAAAACTCTAAACCCAAAACTCAAAACCATAAACCCTAAACCTAAAACCTACAACCCAAAGCCATAAACCCTAAACCCCAATCTGTAAACCCTAAACATTAAACCCTAAACCCCAAACCATAAACCCTAAACCCTAAAAGCCTAAACCATAAACCCTAAAAGCCTAACACCCTAAACCTAAACTAAATAAACTTCTAAATAAAATAAATAAAAAAACTTAAACAAAAATAAAATAAAATAAAATAAAACTTTAACTAAAACCTAAACCTAAACCTGAAAAATAAAAAATTAAAACTAGACTAAAATAAAATTAATAAAAACCTAGACTAAACTAAGAAATAAAATAAACCTAAAAAAACCTAAATAAAATAAAAACTAAAAGTAAAATAAAAAAATAAAATAAATAAAATAAAATAAAAGAAAAAACTAAATAAAACCTAAACCTAAAAAAAATAAATCTAAAAATAAACCTAAAATAAATAAAATTAAAAACTAAACTCAAAACTAAAAAAAAACTTAAACCTTAAAAAACAAAATAAAATAAACCTAAACCTAAACTAAAGAAACTAAACTGAAATACATAAAACCTAAACCTAAACTTAAAATAAACTAAACCTAAACCCTAAACTAAAAAAATAAATTAAACTAAAAATAAAGGTTTAAACCTAAACCTAAACTAACAAATAAATCCTAAAATAAAAACCTAAAACCTAAACCTAAAAAATAAAATAAAATCCCAAACCTAAACCTAAAAATAAAAAATAAAACTTAAATCTAAAAATTAAAATAATAAACCTAAACATAAACCTAAACCTAAAAATAAACTAAAATAAAAACCAAAACTATCATAAATAAAACTAAAATAAATAAATTGAACTAAAAAAAAATAAACCTAAATAAAAAAATAAAATAAACTAAAATAAGTAAACTAAATAAACCTACACCTACTAGTTTACTTAATTAAAAAAAATTAAAATAAACCTAAACCTAAACTAAAATAAATTAAACTAAAATAAATAAAACTTAAACCGCAACCTAAAATAAACTAAACCTAAACCTAAACCTAAACTAAAAAAAATAAAATAAACTAAAATAAATAAAACCTAAAAACAAACTAAACTAAATTAAATAAAACCTAAACCTAAACTTAAAATAAACTAAACCAAAACCAAAACCTAAACCCTAAATAAAATAAAATAACCTAAAAATAAACCTAAACCTAAACTAAAAAATAAAACCTAAAAATAAACCTAAAATAAAAACTAAAACCTAAACCTAAAAATAAAACAAAAACTTAAACTTAAACCTAAACTAAAAATAAACCTAAACCTAAACCTAAACCTAAAAAATAAACTAAAAAAAGAAACTAAATAAAAATAAACTAAACTAAATAAAAATAAAAATACCTAAATAAAAATAAAAAATTAAAATAAACTAAAATAAATAGAAAATAAACTAAATAAAGCTAAACCTACTGGTTTACTTCTTTATTTTTTTAAAAAAACCCTAAAACCTAAAAATAAACTAAAAAAAAAAACTTACTAATTTACTTAATTTAAAAATAATCCTAAACTAAAATTTGAAACCTAAACCTAAAACCTAAACCCTAAACCCTAAACCCTAAACCTTAAAATAAAATAAATAAGAAACCTAACCCTAAACCTTATACCCTAAACTCAACCATAAACCTACAACCCTAAATAAACCCAAACCCTAAAACCCTAAACCTAAACACAAAACTTAAACCCTAAAACCCTAAATCTAAACCCTAAAATAAAAAACTTTAAACATTAAACCTAAAACCCTAAACCCTAACCAGAACCCTAATCCTAACTAAAACCTAAACTCTAAAACCTAAAATCCTAAACTAAACCCTAAACCTTAAACACTAAACTCCTAAACTCCTAAACCTAAAACCTTAAACAACAACACTAAATCTTAAACCTAAACCCTAACTTTAAACTAAACCTAAACCTAAACTAAACCTAAACCCTAAAAACTAACCTAAAACTCCTAAACTAAACTAAAACCTAAACCCTAAACTTAAACCTAAACCCTAAATTAACCTTAAAATATAACCCTAAACTTAAAATCCCTAAACCTAAAGTAATCCTAAACCCTAAAATAACACTAAATCAAGCAACCATATAAATATAAACCCTAAAAAACTAAACTCTAAACCCTAAACACTTAACCTAAACCTTACATAAACCCTAAATTCTAAACCTTAAACCCTAAACTAAACCTAAACCCTAAACCCTAAACCCTAAGCTCTAAACCTAAACCTATAAAGTAACCTTGATAGGACCCTCTTTAATTTATTGATCAATCAATTCTTATTGAACATTTGAGTAACTCGCTCACCATGGTCCGCTTCGATTTTGTCAAAATCCTTCCATTAGACTATCCTCCCCTACTTCTTTTAGATTTCAAAATATGTGGATCCAACATAGTGATTTCATAAATGTTATTTCCATTAATTGGATGGCCCCTATTCATCTAGATAATTCCATTAAAGGCATGATTCACCTTTGGCTTAAGCTTAAAAGGCTTAAATAAAACCTAAATTGGTGGAACAAGCATCATTTTAAAAATATTTTTGCCAATCTCAAAAATATGGAGCAATTAGTTTGTTCTCATGAAGATGCTGTTTTGACTAATTCTACTAAGCTTGAGGAGTTGAATGCAAAGATAACTTGATTAATTATCGTAACATGGAGGAAACCTACGACAAAAAAGGTCTAGAAAACATATTATCGATGGTGATAGAAATACAAGGTATTTCCATGCTCTTTTCAAAAAGAAGAAAGCCTTAAACTCTATTAAAAAAAATAAAAATGATAACGATATGGATCACTAATGATATTAAAGATTCTCATACAACATTTTAAAACTTATTAAACAACAACCCTTCCTTAGAAGCCCTCCAACACACACCGATTCCCTCAATGATTACTAATGATGACAACCACTTTCTCTTTGCCTAAAATTAGATAGTATTCTCAATAGCATGAACACCGATTCTACATCGCCCCTGGCTTACATGACTCAATTCTTTCAACAGTTGGCTATTATTAAGTCGACCTTATTGATGTCTTGATTTTTTTTTGATGGCAACCCTTACCTAGATATTTTTCTAGCACTTCCATCATTCCCAAAATTAATAATCAATCTTGGGGCTATTTCAAACCTATCGCCTTTGCACCTTCTTCATAAACTCATTGCTAAATTAATTGCTAATAGAATTAGTCCGCTACCTAAAAATTATTTCCCCAACCAAACCGCTTTGTTAAAGGTAGAGCTATATCTCGATAACATACTTCTAGCCCAAGAGATGATTCATGACATTGACGTGAGGTGGCAACATCCTTTTCAAACTGACATCTCTAAAGCTTTTGACAACCTCTCTTGGGATTTCCTCTTTAAATTCTTCATTTGTTTGGGTTTTCTAAATAATTTTATCCTCATCAAAAATTGTATTACCAATGTTTGGTTCTCGTTATCATGAATGGTGAGTCCCTTGTTTTTTTCCCTTCGATGCATGGCTTGAGACAAGGTGATCCCCTTTCACCCTCTCTTTTATTATTGTTGAATATCTTTTGAGGAGCTGAATGATCTTTTCTATAATAAAGCATGTTTTAGAACTCAAGGTCTTCCGCCTCTCATCTTAGTTTTCTGATGACTTTATAATCTTTTGCAATGCCTCTATTCTTCACATTAAAACTATTAAGAATCTTTTAAATAAATTTGTCAATGAAAGTGTCTTTTTCTTAACGAAGGTAAAAGTTGTTTCATTCCTTCCTCTAAAATCCCTAGTAATAGGATCAACCAAATCTTGAGAATTACTCATTCCCATCAACAACAACTGCCTATTAAATATCTTGGTGCTCTACTTTTTAAATGTCAGAAAAGATCTCATCTTTTTGATGAGTTAATTCAAAAAATCTCTAATAAAATTTCTACTTGGGAATTTCATTTACTCTCATTTGGTGGTACGCTCACTTTGATTAAGAGCACCCTTAACTCCATGCCTTTATATCTCATTCAAACCATTGTCACCAATTCTACCATTAATGTAATTGAGCATCTCCTTAACAAATTTTTATGGGGTTCTAATAATTCCTCTAAAAGAATGCACTGGACCTCTTGGTATAAAAGTTGTGGCACGGTCTTGGATGTAAGCCTATTAAGGAAGCTATCACTGCTATTTCCTATAAACTTTGGTAGAATTAGAGTAACAATATGGGATAATTTCATGATCGCTAAATACCTGTGGTAAGCACCCTCTCATTTGCCCTTATAAAGTGGGAGACTCTCCTGCTTTGGAAAAGACTTTGTTCCATCAAATGGGATGCCGAATCATTAATTTGTTGGGGATTAACTCTGGCACCTCTTTCTTTTGGCAAGATAACTGGACTAGAGATGGGTCCATTGATGATTTACTTTCTACACATTCCACTGCTGCTATTAAAGTGAACTCTTGCTGGCAGAATAATATGTGGAACAATAGTAAGCTTACTAATTATATTCCTTCCTCTCTTTTAAACAAGCTTACTACTATTCCTATCATACCTAGCAATCATGATCAGATCCTTTTTAAGCTTTCTCAAAATGGTGATTTCAACTTTAAAAATGTTTGAATTCATATTAAAGAAACTCATGATTTTTCCAATGTGTTTTTCAAACTTTGGAATAACACTATTCCTACTTCTTTTTCTATTCTTACTTAGCATATTTTGAAAAACTTCATTCCTGTTGACTCTTTGATGTGGGGGAAAGGTTTTCACTTACCTTCAAAATGCCACGCTTTTACATTGAGAATGTAAATCATTTTTTGTTAATGAGCCATTGCTTCCAAACTTTGGATTTGGTATGATGATCTCTTTAACATTGTCAAATTCAATGGCTCCTTAACTTTATACCGCCTTCTTGAAGTTTATTTTGATAACACTACTAAAGGTCACATTAAAGTCATAACTGCTATCACTTTTATTTGGTTCATATGTACAAAATGATGCAAAACATCGTGGATTCCTATGAACCACATGAGGATAATTGCTAGAATTAAAACAAAATCCATGACTTATTCAATGCCAATTTAATTAACTACAAACAATTCAAAGGTTGTAAATTTGTTAATAAATTGGGTTTTAACTTGATCAACCCAACTAGAAGATGATAAGATTATTTATTGGGTAAAACCTCATGTAATATTATTAAAATTAACATCGATGGCTCTCTCAAAATGCTTAGGTGGTATTTTCAAACCCTAATGGTAAAGTCCTATGTGCTTTTGCTTACCCCTTAATACTTGCTCTATTCCTTTGTCGAGCTCATGGCGTGTACAAAGCTCTTGAGATTTGCCTTCAAAAGGTTGGCTCAATATTTGATTGAGGTGGATGCCCCGTTGTGATTGATCTTTTGACTTCCACCAAAATTGTACCTATCTTCTCGCACTAGAGCTCTCCTTTCTTAACTCTATTTTAAAATCTCTCATGTATGGCATGAGGGTAATGCATGTGTCGATTACGCCAATCTGCTGCTAGATTGGATGGTATAAAATTCTTTGATAAACTTACTCTTCCTAAACATTTGTGTGGATTGGTGAATCGATAAATACAGACTCCTTATCTCGTAAATTAATCCAACCTATTGGATTGCTCGCTATATTACTGATTAACTGCATGATCATTTTCTATTTAGTTTCTTTGGGGAATTTGATGCATCATCCTATCCCTATAATTTAATTACCTGCTTTACCGCTTACGCTACTGTTAAATGTGTTGATGTTCATTTGGAATTTCATGCATCCATACCTCTTGTTATTTGCGATCTCTGTGGCATCTGCTGTTGGTTTAACTCTCCCAACCTTAAATGGGGCCTTACTGCTTCTGCTGCTTCCACTTTTAATGGTAAGGTGTTTCTTGTTTGCTGGAGGGAGATGTATTACTTTATGCTTTATTTTTTGCTTTATTTTTTGATCAACAGGGACAGACCTCTTGCCATCAATATTTTGATTATGGATCCTACTATTTATGTTTCTCATTTTATGATTAAAGCTGTGTTCTTCCTCCTTTCCTCTTTCTGGAATTATATTATGGGGCACTTATCTCAATGTTTAAATGCTATACTTCTATATAACCTTATGGCTGGCCCTAATTTATCTATTCTTCTCCTTATTATGGTGGCCCTCCTATGTTCCATAACCTTACCTCCACAACCTGTAAGGAGAGAAATTGCAATATATTTGCAATTATAACTTCTTTTCTGCAGGATTGGAATTATTTCCTAATTTCCATCCAGTCTATTATTACTGATGCTGTGGGATTAGCTGCTGGCTTGATATTATGTGTCTTGATGGATCTTAAAGATGACTTTCCTTTGGACCACTTTAAAATTGATGTTGTACCATTGTTTTTTACTGGCTTTTCTTATGGTGGGTACAATATCTATTTTGATGTTTTAATTGTCGTTGGATTTCGTTTTGTCCTGTGTTACTCTTGGGGTTGGTTTGTTTATTGTATTTGCTAACCTCATCTCCCCAACCTGTAAAGAGAGAAACTGTAATACTCTTGTTATTATTATTGTCTCTTTGCAAGATTGGACTTACTTAATGATTTCCTTTCAGTCTATTTTTTTTAGGATGGTAGTTCAGCTGCTAACCTGCTCTCCTTTGTCTTGAAGGATCTCATTGATGGTTTAATTTTGAACCCTTTCTATGGCTATGTTGCCCCACTATTCTTTTTTGGCTTATCTTATGGTTGGTGCAATAATTGTAGTGTTGTTTTATTTGTTGGCTATTGGATTATTGGGTCCATTATCCAGCAGGCTGCCTTTGTGGTTGGTGGTTGTTTGTTGCTTGTTGTTTTTCTGATTATTTCTGAGTTTGAATTACTCGCTTTGTTGCCCACTATTTTGTTGTTTGCAACCGCTATGATCACGATGTTTGAAGTCTACTTAATCTTTGCTATTTTTTCCCTATTGGTTCTTAGAATTGTGTCATCGTGATTATGCTATTTCCTAATTGGATATTAACCTATGCACCGCTTTACTCGAATGGGTGGATTTTGGCGCTTGTTGGTAGTTACCCTTGGTTGTTGGATGAACTTCCATCTGGTTCATTAGACTTGGCCGTAACCACTTCATTATCTACCTAGAATTTATCTTATGCATTGTCTATTTTGAATGGGTGGTTTTATGGCCAAATTGCTATTTTTTCCTATCTTGGTTGTTGGTTGAATAGGATCATTGGGTTTTATGCCCAGCAAGCTGCTACTGGGCTATCTATCATGCTCAGCAGGGTGCTTTTGGAGTTGTTTTGCTGATTGATTTTGCTAACCCCATCTTCCCAACCTATCAGGAGAGAAACTACAATTTTATGGTTATTTTTATTATCTCTTTGAAGGATTGGTCTTACTTTATGGTTTCTTTCCACTTTCCTCGAGGATTTAGGTTTAGCTTTTGCTCATCTTTACCTTGAAGGATTTCAATGTTGACTATCTTTTGAACCCATTTTGTTTCTTTTTTGCATCTCTACTTTTCACTTATCATATGGTGGGTGCAATTATATTGTTGTTTTCATTATGGTCGTTGGATTTTGGGTCCTATGTCTAGTGCTATCTTTATGGTTATTGGCTATTTTTTTGTTGCTTTTCAAATGTTTTGCCGATTGCAATACTAATCACCGATGTTTGAGATCTACTTAACCTGTTGTTGTTAGCTTCCTCTTGGTTTTATTAGATTTGTGAAGATCACTCAGATTATGCTTTTGCCTAATTTGATTTTAACCTATGCATATTTACTAATGGGTGGATTTATGGCCGCCTTGTCCTATCTTGTGGTTGAACTGGATTATTGAATTTTCTGCTCAGGAAGATAATTCTAGGATTGTCTCTCTGATTATCTTTACTTGGAGTTTTTTGTGGTGGGGAGCAGCTTATTACCTATGCCTTATGGTTCATCTAATCTGCTGCTGCATTCCCATCTCCTCTCTGATAGACTTATGCAATTCCTATGGTAATTTGGGCTTGGGATATGTTGTCTTGCCTTACACTTGCTGGTTACTAACTTCTGTAACAAGGAGGTTGTTAACTTCTGCATTGCTTTCTTTCATTGCACTTCTTTTTCTGGGGTATATCCCCGTCGTTATCGGGTTGTATGATTGTTTGTTTAATATTTGTCCCATATGTTTGGGATGGGGTTAATTCCATGCTATTTTATTTGCCTTGGATTTGGTCTTTCTATTGGTCTTTTATGCTTACCTCCTGCCTGCCTTTTCTACTATTTTCGTGGTGGGTCTTCATGCTAATCTAATTAAACACTTGGACCGATTAAAATATGGTAGACGACAATGATGGTTCACTTTCATTTGTGTTGGGATTCTCATGACATGGTGCCTAATATGATGACATTTACTGCATGGATCCCCTTACCCATTCTCGCTTTGCTACTTTCTTTCTATTAAGTAGGCTTTTGGTTTGCGGTACTAAGGCTCAAAAGACTTTCAACAAATGGTTGCTATACATTTGTTTGGTTGCTATTGATCGTGATGATTTCACCCTTTATGGTTTGGTAAGCTTTGATGTAACCCTTCTTGGTATGGATGCACATATTTGCCGCCCAACTTGTGACGAGGAGCCTTCTCTTTCACACTTCCTTATTATCTTTTTTAGTTTATGTTTCATTTCATTTTTCACTCTTCAGATATTTTAACGCCTAATTTTTTTTCTACAATTTTGTGCAATTCTCTTATTCTCTGTGTTTGCTCCATAGTGTCATGCATTCTCTCATCAAGAGAGCTTTGGCCCTAATCTTCCATTGGCTTATCTTGTTAATCAATTTGTATCTTTTGCTTTCCTTACTCTTTATTTTGCTTTTTGGTTATATTTAGATAGGGATTTACTCTAGGTCGATTGTAGCTCTGTGGAGTTTATCCCCTTTAAGGACCTACCTTTTTTTTGTGGCAATAAAATTCCCCCTATATGGGGTTTCCCAAAAATAAAAAAATAAAAAATAAGAAAACCTAAATTTAAAGTAACTAAATAAATTTAAAATAAATGTAACCCCTAAAACCTAGAAAACCTAAACCTAAACCTAAACCCAAAGAATGGGCAAAACCTTGACACCATGAACATCACCAACCGTGCTCGCCTAGAACTAGCAGATGAAATGCATACTACATATCTGAGAGTGGTGGTGGGGATTTGGAGGTGGTGGTCACAGTAGTGGTGGTTATGGAGGTAGGAGGAGCGATGGAGGTTACTACCATGGTGGTGGTGGAGGGAGGATCTGGGATATGATGGTGGATCCCGCACTGACAGGAGGTGGTTTGATGGGAACTAGAAGAAAAGAATGATTGATCTTATCTGCCGCTTATGGAACTTTGTCTTTATAGAGATGGTTCTAGCTATTTAGGGTTTTTCATTTGCACTATTGGTGCTCATTTTTTATCTTTGTCGTCGTGTATGTCTTAGAAAACTTGGGGTGCTACTTGGTTGCTGAAAGCAAAAAGAAAAATTGTTGAATTTGAATTTGTTTTCTATTAAAAAAACCTTAAACCCTAAAACCTAAATGAAAACTTAAACCCTAAACCTAAAACCTAAACCTTAAACCCTAAACCCTAAAAACCCTAAACCCTAAACACTAAACCCTAAACCCTAAACACTAAACCCTAAACCCTAAACATAAACCCTAAACTCTAAACCCTAAACTTTAAAACCATAGACTAAACCCTAAAATCCTAAACCCTAAATAAATAAAACCTAAACCTAAACCCTAAACTAAATAAAATAAAATAAACTAAAATTATACCTAAACCTAAAATAAAAAAATAAAACCTAAAATAAACCTAAAATAAACCCTAAAGATAAAATTAATCAAAAAATTAAAAAAATAATACCTAAACCTAAAAAATAAAATAAAATTAAAATGAAACTAAAATAAACATAAACCTAAATAAAACCTAAAATTAATTAAAATAAAACCTAAAATAAATAAACTAAACTAAATAAAAGTAAAAATAAACCTAAATAAAACCAAAAAATAAAATAAACTAAAATAAAAACATTAAACCTAAACCCTAAACCCTAAACCCTAAATCCTAAAACCCTAAACCCTAAACCCCAAACCCAAAACTAACCCTAAACCCTAAAGCCTAAACCTACAACCCTAAACCTAACCTTAAACAAAATACCTAAAACCTAACAACCATAAAACCCTAAACCCTAAACCTAAACTAAGCCCTAAACTAAACCCTAAACTAATCCTAAACTAACCTAAACCTTGCTTACCCTAAACCCTAAACGCTAAACCTGAAAACCCTAAACCCTAAAGCCTAAACACTAAACCCTAAACCTTATACCCTAACCCAAACCCTAAACCCTAAACCCTTAAACCCTAAAACCCTAAACCCTAAAATGCTAAACCCTAAACCCTAAACCCTAAAATCCTAAAAACCTAAACCTAAACTAAATAAAACATAATAATAAAATAAAAAAATAAACTTAAACCTAAATAAAATAAAAACCTAAACTAAAACCTAAACCTAAACCTAAAAATAAAAGAAAGTAAAAAAATAAAATAAACTAAAATAAAATAAATAAAACATAAACTAAACTATGAAATAAAATAAACCTAAAAATTAAAACCTAAATAAAATAAAACTAAACGTAAAATAAAAAATAAAATAAAGATAAAATAAAATAAAATAAAACTAAATAAAACCTAAACTTAAAAAATAAACCTAAAATATATAAAAATAAAACCTAAACCCTAAACTAAAAAAAATTAAACCTAAAATGAAAATAAAATAAATAAATAAAATAAACCTAAACCTAAACTAAAATAAAATAAATTAAAATAATTACAACCTAAACATAAACCTAAGCTAAATAAAATAAAATAAACTAAAAATAAACCCAAACCTAAACTAAAAAATAAAACCTAAAAATAAACCTAAAATAAAACCTCAAACCTAAATCTAAAAAAAATAAAATAGAAACCTAAACATAAACCTAAAAATAAAAAATAAAACCTAAACCTAAAAAAATAAAATAAAATAAATCTCAACTAAAATATAGCCTAAAAAAAAAAATAAAACTTAAAATAAACCTAAAATAAAACCAAAAAACATAAACCTAAAATTAAAATAAAATGAACTTAAACCTAAAAATAAAAAATAAAACCTAAAGTTAAAATTTAAAAAAATAAACTCAACTAAAAAAAATAAATCCAAACATATACCTAAACCTAAGAAATAAAATAAAATTAACAAACCTAAAATATATAAGCTAAACTAAATAAAAATAAGAAATAAACCTAAATAAAAATTCAAAAAAATAAACTAAAATAAATAAAAATAAACTAATAAACTAACCTACCGCTTACTTAATTAAAACCCTAAATCAAATCCTAATCAAACCCTAAACTCTAAACCCTAAACCTTAAAAAACCCTAAACCCTAAGCCCTAAACTCTAAACCCTAAACTCTAAACCCTAAAACCTAAACCATAAACCCTAAACCCTAAACCTTAAACCTTAACCATAACCCTAAACACTAAAAGCATAAACCCTAAACCCTAAACCTTAAACCCTAAACCCTAAACCCTAAACCCTAAACCCCAAACCCTAAACCCTAAAACCCAAACCCTAAACTTAAACTTAAAGTATCTAAATAAATTAAAAAATAAACCTAAACCCTAAAATCAAATAAACTTAAACCTAAACCTAAATATTAAGAATGGGTAGAACCTTGATGGTAGGAACATCACTAACAGCCTAGATCGGGTGGAGGAGAAGATGGAGATTATCATAGTGGTGGTGGGGGGAGCAAGAGGTGCTAGTGGATATGGAGGTGCTGGTCAGAGCAATGGTGGTTATGGAGGTCAGAGGAGTGATAGAGGTTATCACCGTGATGGTGGCGGAAGGAAAGATTGTAGATATGATGGCAAATCCCACCACTTGAGAGGCCAATGTGGTTTTAATGGGAACTAGATAAATTGAAGAACCACGATCCGATCCGCTATGGAACTATGTCTTTACAAGAGAGACAATTCTAGTTTCTTGGGCATTTGATTTGTCGTGCTCATTTTTATCTATGTCGCCAGGTGTCTTTGAGAACTTGGTGTGTTACTTGATTGATGAAATTAAAAAGAAGAAACGTTGAATATGAATTTATTCTCTATTAAAAAAACTAAAAACCCTAAAGCCCAAACTAAAAGTTGAACCCTAAACCTAAAACTTAAACCCTAAACCCTAAACCTTAAAAAATAATAAAAAAAAATAAAAAATAAAAAAACCCTAACCCTAATTACTAAACCTTAAAACTAACCCTAATCCTTAAACCCTAAACCTACAACCCTAAATCCTAAACCCTAAACCATAAACCTTAAACCCTAAACCCTAATAAGAAACTAATAAAACACTAAACTAAACTAACTAAAACTAAAACTAATAAATAATAAACTAAAACTAAAAAATAATACACTAAAACTAATAAATGATAAACTAAAACTAATAAACTAAAAATAAAAGATAATAAACTAAAACAAACCTAAAAACTAACTAACTAAACTAACTAAATAATAACTAAAAAACTAATAAACTAATAATAATAAAAACTAACTAAACTAAAAACTAAATTAAACATAAACAAAAAAACCCCACTAATAAACTAACTAAAATAAACTAAATTAATAAAACCAAAAAAACTAAACTAAACCTAAATAATTAACTAAAACTAAACTAATAAACTAACTAAATTAAACCCATAAATAACTAACTAATAATATTAACTAACTAATAAACCTAAACTCTAAACATAACTAACCAAATAAATAACTAACTAATAATAAAACTAAAGCCAATAACTAAACTAACTAAATTAAAACTAATAACTAATAAACTAACTAAATAATTAATAAATAACTAATAATAATAACTAATTAATAACTAAAACTAACAATTAAACTGAACTAATAAAGTAATAAACTAACTAAACCTAATAATAAACTAACTAAATAATAATAACTAAAACTAATAATAAAACTAAAAAACTAATAAACTAAAACTAAATTACTAATAAGAGCAAACACTAAACTAATAAAGTAATAATAAATTAAACTAAATAAAACTAATAACTAAACTAATAATAATAATAATAAAGTAAACTAATAATAAACTAAATAATAAATAAAACCTAAATAAATATACTAAATCTAAAAATAATAAACAAACCTAAAAAAACTAACTAGCAATAATAAACTAATAAAAATAACTAAACTAATAAACTAATAAATAATAATAATAATAAATAAACTAAACTAAAACTAATAATACCAAAAAAACATTAAATAATAATAAAACCTAATAACATAATAACTAACTAAACTAAACTAATAATAATAATAAATCAAATAATAAATAACTACAACTAAACTGAACTAAACACTAAACTAACTAAATTAATAAATAATAATAAACTAAATAAAAACTAACTAATAAAACTAATAATAACTAACTAATAATAATAATAAACTAATAAAACTAAACAAACTAAATAAATAACTAATAACTAAACTAACTAAAACTAACAAATAAATAATAATAATAACTAATGCTAATAATAATAATAATAATAATAATAATAATAATAATTATTATTATTATTATTATTATTATTATAATAATAATAACTAAATAAACTAAACACTAAACCCCTAAACTTAAATTAATAAAACTAATAATAACAAGCTAAACTAAAGTAAAATAACTAATAACTAAACTAATAAAACTAATAATAATAAAAACAATAACTAAAAAAAACTAAATAATAATAAAACTAAACTAAAATTAACTAATAACTAACTAATAAAACCTAATAAACAAATCAATAATAAACTAAAAACCTAATAATAACTAATAAAAAAATAAAACTAATAATAAACTAAATAAAATTAATAATAACTAATAAATAACATAAAACTAATATCTAATAAACTAATAAAAAAACTAACTAATAAAACTAAACTAATTAATAAATAAATCTAAACCCTAATAAATAATAAACACTAAATCTAAATTAATAAACTAATAATAAATAACTAAATAAGTAACTAAAACTAAACACTAAATCTAAACTAATAAACCATGAAAACTAACTAATAAATAAACATACTAATAACTAAACCTAATAAACTAACTAATAACTAATAATAAACAAATAATAAAATAAATAACTAAAAAATTTAATAATAACTAAATAAAAATAAACTAATAAATTAATAACTAAATAAAACAAAACTAACTAAATAACTAAACTAATAAACCAAATAGATAAACTAATAATAATAATAATAATAATAATAATAAAACTAGCTATCAATAAAACTAATAAAAAAAACTAAATAATAATAATAACTAATAACCAACTAACTAAACTAATAAACTAATAATAATAATAATAATAAAACTAACTAACAATAACTAAACTAATAAAAAAAATAGTAATAATAATAACTAATAACAAATAATTAACCAACTAAACTAATAAACTAATAATAAAAATAATAATAAACTAACTAAATAACTAAATAACTAAACCCTAAACCCTAACTAAATAAATAAACTAAATAATAATAAAACTAATAATAAAACATAAACCAATAATAATAATAATAAAATAAAGATAAAAACTAAACTAAAACAAAACTAATAATAAACCAACTAAGTAAACTAATAATAATAAAACAATAAATAACTAATAAAATCTAAACATAAACTAAACTAAAAACTAATAATAATAAACTAAACCTAAACCCATAACTAAACTAATAAAAAACTAATTAACTAAATGAATAAACCAATAAATAAACTAATAAAACTAAACTAATAAAACTAAACCACTAACTAAAACTAACTAAAACTTAAATAATAATAAAGCCATAAACTAATAATAATAACTAACTAAACTAAATAAAATAACTAACTAACTAATAATAAATAAACTAACTAATAGTAACTAATAAATAAACTAAAACCAAACTAAACCCCCATAAACAAACTAACTAAATAAACTAACTAAATAAACTAATAAACTAAACCTAAACCCTAAACTAACCTAAAATATAATAAAAAAAACTAAAACTAAAAACTAAACTAAAAACCTAACTAAAACTAAACCAACTAAACTAAACATAAAATTAATAATAAACTAATAATAACTTAAAACTAAAAAAACCTAATAATAACTAATAAAGACTAAACCTAAAACCAAAACCCTATTATTGGGCGATTTCGAGACCACTCACATTCTTGGTGTGTTTTCGAGAGCTTTCTCTGGATTCTATAATTGCTTTGGGCCAATCTTGACCTTTACTTATCAAGATGATGTGACTCATGGCACCAACTTTTCAAATCCATGGGATAAATCCTGTGTCCATGGATCCCTAGTAATAGATTTTGGGTAATCCTACATCTAAATCACACTATTACTAATCTTTCAAAGAGGCTTTATGGTAAGAATTCCTCCACGTAGCCTCCATTGAATTTTCTTCATATGACTTTTAAAGGTACTCCAACAATTATTATTTTAGATGAATATATGAAAGATTAATGAGTCTTTAAGTTTTCTTTGATCAAAATTTTCATTTAAACGGCCAAAGAAGGAAGATATTCATTCTTTTTTTCATTGCATAAATTTGTCTAGTTCTTTTTTCATTGGGCTGATTGATGCAAGGCATGTTCTGATTAAACTTTCTAATGACCTTGATTACAAAAGAATTTTTTCTAGGCATTCTTACTATGTTTTTCATTGTTAAATGCATATTCTAAAGTGGACTCCTATGTTTGATGTTAATGAAGAGTCTCCTATTATTCCCATTTGGATTTCTTTACCTGACTTATGGATTCATCTATTTAATCATCATATTCTTTATGCTATTGGGTTGATTTTTTGGTCAGCCTTTGCAAGTTGATCAAGCAACAACTACTTCTTCTAGACCATATGTTGCTAGAATTCTTATAGGGATTGATATTACTAAAAGATATCCGAATGAAAGTTGGTTGGGTTCAAGTAAATGTGGTTATTTTCAGAAAGTTATTTTTGAGAACTTTCCCATTTTTCATAATCATTGTAAGATTCATGTGCATGAAATTTTTGAATGCTTTTTTACTCATCCCTCTCTTAGAAAGAAAATCACTAGTAGGAATTTAATTGTTAAAAAAACTGATGATTCTCTCAAGTTGAATAAGGGAAAATCTACTTTTCAAAATTTTGATGTTTTGTAAAACCAGATTTCTGAATCTTCTAGAAAAGTTTTGCTTATTAATGAGTTGTCTAATGCAAAAGTTAATTTTGATATTTCTGAAAAAGTTTTAACTAATAATCTTGCTCTAAGTGTTTCTTTTGATGATTTTCTTAAAGGGAAGACTTTAGAGGCTATGGTTACTGATTCTAATGGTTTGAATGTTGTGCATAAGTCCTTTCATGATGAAGGTTCTAATATTATTGATGCAAACACCATTTCTTCCAATCAGTTGGATTTTGTTTCTCTTTCTCCTATGTCTGCTTTAGAACATGGGAAATAAACTATTTCTTTGCCTTCTTTGATTGAAATTGGTGGTGAAAAGAAAGTTCTTATTTTTAATATTTTAACATATGGTCCTAGCAATCTTGTTAATATTGGTGATCCTTCTTTTAAAAAATAATATTTAGATACCTGTGATAATTCTCTCAATATGAATAGTTCTATTTCGATTCAAAATGATGGTTTTTCTATGGATAGTAATTATGTTCAGAATTTTGGTAATATGCTATATGTTTCTAAGGGATTTGGATCTTATTTTAATCTCTTACATGAATATTGTACTAAAAATATGGATTCTACTTGCTTCTTTTAAGAATGAAGATAGAGATTATACTCTTTAGATTTTGTTGGAAGGTGAAATTATTGATAATTGTCTCTTAATAAAGTTGATTTTGCTCCTTCTTTCACTTATGATTATGAAATGCATACTATTTCTGATTTTTCTTTTTCTAATGTTGTGGATGATTTTGAATGCTCTTCTTTGAAATTAATAGCTCCTGCTGATCCCCATGCCTTTTATAATAATACAATCATTATAGAATTCTTCCCATGCCTTACATCTTTGTCTCTTTGGAGGTTCTTTTAATTATGGATTCTTCTCCTTGTCTTTTTTGCTTCACTTTTTTAGGTTTGTCTTCATTTTTTTTATTGCTCTTTGATGTATTAGTTTAAGGACTAAACTTTTCAGGATTTTCGTATCGCTCATTTGAGTAGTAGTTTTTTTTTTTAGTTTAGTCTCTAATATGGTCTTCTTGTACCTATTTTTCAGAGAAATTATTTCCTTTTAGTTAAAAAAAACCTAAACACTAAACCCAAAACCCAAAACCCTAAAATCCCTAAACCTACAATCCTAAACCATAAAAAATCCTAAACCCTAAACCCTAAACCCTAAACCCTAACCCTAAACCTAAACCCTAAAATAATAAACCCTATAATCATAAACCCTAAACCCTAAACCTCAAATGCTAGACCTAAACCTAAAGTAACTACAAAAATTAAAAAATAAACCTAAACCCTAAAACAAAATAAACCTAAACCTAAACCCTAAGAATGGGCAAAACTTTGAAGGCAGGAACATCACCATCAACCAGCCTATCATGATGGAGGCAGGTGGTGGTTATCGCATGGTGGTGGGGAATTGAGGTCTTTGGATATGGAGGTGGTGGTCGAAAGTGGTGGTTATGGAGTGGAGGAGCAACGAGGTTACACCATGGTGGTGAGTGAGAGATCGGATATGATGGTGAATCCTACTATTGGAAAGGCCAAGGTGGTTTTGATGGGAACTAGATAAACTTAAGAGCTGCTGATCCAATCTACTGCTTATGGAACTGTGTCTTTATAGTAGTGACAGTTCTAGTTATCTAGGGTTTTTGATATTCTTTATACATGCTCATTTTTTATCTATTTCATCACTTGTGTCTTAGAAAACTTGGGGTGTTACTTGGTTGATGAAATCAGAAAGAAGAAATGTGGAATTTGAATTTGTTTGCCATTAAAAAAACCCTAAACCTTAAACCCTAAACTAAAACCTAAACCCTAAACCTAAAAGCTAAACCCTAAACCCTAAACCCTAAACCCTAAACCCTAAAACCTAAACCCTAAACCCCAAACCCTAAACCCTAAACCTTAAAATATAAACTATCCCTAAACCCTAAACCTAAACCTAAAATAAAGTAAACCTAAACTTAAACCTAAACTAAAAAAAAAACTAAAAATAAACCTAAACCTAAACAAAAAAAATAAAACCTAAAAATAAACCTAAAATAAAACCTAAAACCTAAACCTAAAAAAATAAAATAAAAACATAAACCTAAACCTAAAGATAAAAAAATAAAACCTAAACCTAAAAAATAAAATAAAATAAAACTCAACTTAAAACTAAACCTTAACCTAAAATTAAATAAAAATAAAACTCAACTAAAAATAAACCCAACCTAAACCTAAACCTAAAAAATAAAATAAAATGAAAACCTAACTAAAATAAATAAAAATAAAAAATAAACATAAATTAAATTTAAAATTAAAATTAACTAAATAAACCTAAACCTACAGGTTTACTTAACTTTAGAAAAAAAAACCCTAAACCTTAAGCTAACCCTAAACCTTAAAGCCTAAACACTAAACTTAAACCCTAAATCTAACACTAAACCCTAAACCCTAAAACCCTAAACCCTAAACCCTAAAAACCTAAAAACCTAAACCTAAGCTAAATAAAAACTAAAAATAAAATATATAAAAAACCTAAACCTAAATAAAATAAATAAACAAAAACAAAACCCAAACTAAACCCAAAGCCTAAACCTAAAAAAAATAAACTTATAAAAATAAATTAAATTAAATAAATAAAAACCTAAACTAAACTAAATAAAATAAAATAAACCTAATAATAAAAAACCTACACAAAATAAAAACTAAATGTAAAATTAGAATAAAATAAACCTAAAATAAAATAAAAGAAAAACTAAATAAAAACCTAAACCTGAACAATAAACCTAAAAATTAAACCTAATAATAAAAAAAAATCTAAACCCAAAACTAAAAAAATGTAAACCAAAAAGAAAAAGAAAATAAACATACACCTAAACTAAAATAAACTAAACTAAAGTAAATAAAACCTAAACCTAAACCTAAAATAAACTAAACCTAAACATAAGCCTAAACTAAATAAAATAAAATAAACTAAAAATAAATGTTAACCTAAATTAAAAAATAAAACATAAAAATAAACCTAAGATAAAAAACTAAAAACCTAAACCTAAAAAAATAAAAATGAAAACTTAAACCTAAACCTAAAAATAAAAAATAAAACCTAAACCTAATCCCTAAACCCTAAGTTTAAAACTAAACCCTAAACTAAAACCATACTCTAAACCATAAACCTAAACTATCAATCACAAAAACCCTAAACCCTAAACCCAAAACTAATCCTGTGCACACTAAAACTAAACTTTAAACCTAAAATCCTAAAGAACTAACCCTAAACCTAAACCTAAAACCCTAAACTAAAATAAATCCTAAACCCTAACCTAAACCTAACTAAATAAAATAATAACTCTAAATCTAAACCTTAAACCCTAATAACAGATCCTAAACCCTAAACCAAACCCTAAACCTAAAAAAACCCTAAACACTAAACTAAACCCTAAACCTTAAACCTAAAACCTTAATTCCTAAAAACCTAAACTAAATCAAACCTAAAAATAAAATAAATAAAAAAAACCTAAACCTAAAAAAAATGAAAACATAAACTAAAACCTAAACTTAAACATAAACCTAAACCTAAAAATAAAAATTAAACTAAAATTAAATAAATAAAAAGCTAAATTAAACTAAAAAAAGAAAATAATCCTAAACATAGAAAACTTAAATAAAATAAAAAAATAAACCCAAAATAAAATAAAATAAAAACTAAATAAAAACTTAAACCTAAAAAATAAACCTAAAAATAAAAAATAAAACCTAAACCCTAAACTAAAAAAACTAAACTTAAAATAAACAAATAAAATAAACATAAACCTAAACTAAAATAAACTAAACTAAAATAAATAAAACCTAAACCCTAAACCCTAAACCCTACACCATAAAACCCTAAACCATAAACCTTAAACCTTAAACCCTATGCCCTAAAACCTACAACCCTAAACCCTAAACCCTAAAACCGAAATGCTAAATCCTAAATGAAGATTAAAACCCATAAACCTAAAATAAAATAATAAAAAAAACCTAAACCTAAATAAAATAATAAAAAATAAAAAATTAAAATCTAAACTAAACATAAACCTAAACCTAAACCTAAATAAAAAAATAAAATTTAAAACTAAACTAAAATAAAATACATAAAAACCTAAACTAAACTAAATAAAATAAAATAAACCTAAAATAAAATAAAATAGAAAATAAAATCCTAAACTAAATAATAAACCTAAAATAAAATCAAATCATAAACAAAAAAACTAACCTAAAATAAATAAAAAATAAAATAAACTAAACCTAAATTAAACCTAAACCTAAACCTAAAAAATAAAATAAACCTAAACCTAAACCTAAACTAAATAAAAAATAAACTAAAATAAACCTATACCAAGACTAAAATTAAACCTAAAATAAACTAAAATAAAAACCTAAATCCTAAACCTAAAAAAAAAATAAAACTTAAACCTAAACCTAAATATAAAAAATAAAACCTAAACCTAAAAAAAATAAATTAATAAAACTAAACTAAAAAAAACATAAACTAAACTTAAACCTCATAAAATAAACTAAAATAAAAACCTAAACTAAAAAAAAATACAAAAAAAAACTAAACTAATCAAAATAAAAATACAAAAAAAACCTAAATAAAAAATATAAAATAAACTAAATAAACTAAACCTATTGGTTTGTTTAATTTAAAAAAACCCTACTAAACCTAAACCTAAACACTAACTAATCATCAAACCTAAACCCTAAATTAACTACCTAACTAAACCCTAACCTAAAACCTAAACCCTCTAAACTAAACCCAACTAAACCTAAACCAAACCTAATCCTAAACTATATCCTAACCCAAAAACCTAAACCTAAACCAAACTAAACCCTAAACCTAAACTTAAAACCTAAAACTTAAACCTAAACTAAACCTAAACCAACCCTAAAAAACTATAAAACCTAACCTAAAACTAAACCCTAAAGCTAAAACTAAATCTAAATAAACCTAAACTCAAACCTTAAAACCTAAACATTAATCTGAAGCCCTAAACCCTAAAACTCAAAACACTAACCCTAAACCCTAAACCCTAAAACTAACCATAAGCCATAAACCTACTACCCTAAACCCTAAACTAAAATAAAATAAAATCCTAAACTAAAACCTAAACCTAAACATAAACTTAAAAATAAAATAAAATAAAAATTAAAAACTAAACTAAAATAAAATAGATAAAAACGTAAAATAAACTAAACATAAAATAAACCTAAAAATAAAAAACCCAAATAAAATAAAAAATAAACATAAAGTAAAATAAAAGAAAAACTATATAAAAATCTAAACCTAAAAAATAAATGTAAAAATAAAACTCAAAAATAACTAAAAAATAAAACTTAAACCCTAAATTAAAAAAAAACTAATCCTAAAATAAAGAAAATAAAATAAACCTATTCTAAACTAAAAAGACAAAAACTAAAATAAAAAAACCTAAACCTAAACCTAAACTAAACTAAACCTAAAACCTAAACTAAATAAAATAAAAAAACTAAAAAATAAACCTAAACTAAACTAAAACAAAAATAAACCTAAGACTAAAAAACAAATAAAATAAAAATAAACCTAAAATAAAAAGAAAATATACCTAAAATAAAAATTAAATAAAAACCTAAACCTAAAAAAACCATTAAAATTAAAACTAAAATATAATAAATAAAACCTAAACCCTAAACTAAAAAAATCAAAAACCTAAAATAAAAATAAAATAAACCAAAACCTAAACTAAAATAAACTAAACAAAAATAAAAAAGCCTAAACCTAAACCTAAACATAAACTAAATAAAATAAAATAAACTAAAAATAAACCTAAACCTAAATAAAAAAATAAAACCTAAAATAAACCAAAAATAAAAACCTAAAACCTAAACCTAAAAAAATCAAATAAAAACTTAAACCTAAAAATAAAAATAAAAAATAAAACATAACCCTAAAAAAAAAACCAAACTGAAAAAACATAAACCTAAACCTAAATCTAAACTTAAAAAATAAAATAAAATAAAACCTACACAAAAATAAATAAAGCTAAAAAAATAAATTAAACTAAATAAAAATAAAAATAAACCTAAATCAAATTAAAAAAATAAACTAAATGAAAATAAATAAAAAATAAACTAAATCAATCGAAACCTACTAGTTTACTTAATTTTAAAAAAATAAAAAATGAAAGAAAAAACCCTAATCCTAAACCCTAAACTATAAACCCTAAGCCTACAATCCTAAACCTTAGACCCTAAACCCTAAAAATAATAACCTTAAAAAGATAAACCCTAAATCCTAAACCCTAAACCCTAATCCCTAAACTTTAAAGCCTAAAGCCTAAAGCCTAAACCCTAAAGACTAAAATTCCTTAAACCCTAAACCCTAAACCCTAAACTAACCCTAAACCCTAATCCTTAAACCCTAAACCCTAAACCCTAAAAATCTTAAACCCTAAATCGTAAACCCTAACACTAAACCCTAAACCCTAAACTCTAAAACCTTCAACCCTAAAATCCTAAACCCTAAACCCTAAAAAACCTAAACCTAAACTAAATAAAATTTTAAAATAAAATAAATAAATAAACCTAAACTTAAATAAAATAAAAACCTAAACTAAAACCTGAACCTAAACCTAAAAGTAAAAAAAATAAACTAACTAAAATAAATAAAAATAAAATAAATAAAAACAAAAATTAAACTTAAAAATAAATTAAACCTAAACCTAAAATAAACTAATCTAAAATAAATAAAACCTAAACCTAATATAAACTAAACCTAAACTTAAAACTAAATAAAATAAAATAAACTAAAAATAAACCTAAAGTTAAAGTAAAAATAAAAAACTAAAAATAAACCTAAAATAAAACCAACAACCTTAACTTAAAAATAAACTAAAAAACCAAACCTAAAAAAATAAAAATAAAAATAAACCTAAAAAAAAACAAAATAAAAATAAAACTAAACTATAAAATAAACCTAAACCTAAACCTAAACCTAAACCTAAAAATAAACTAAATAAAAAAATATAAAGTAAAATAAATACACCTAAAATAAATGAACTAAACTAAATAAAACTAAAATTGAACCTAAATATAAATATAAAATAAAATAAACTAAAATAAATAAGAAATGAACTTAATATTGAAGAATCTAACTATTTAATTTAAAAGAAAAATAAATATATAAACTAAATCTGAACCTAAACTATAAACCAAAACCCTAAACCCTAAAATCGAAACCCAAGCCCTAAACCCTAAACCCTAAAACCCCAAATAAAATCATAAACATAAACCTAACCCTAAACCATAAACCCTAAACTAAAACCAAAAAAAGAAACACTAAACCCTAACCTCCCTAAAACTAAACCCTAAAGAAACTAAAATAAACCTAAACAACCCTAAACCCTAAACTAAACTAAACCCTAACCTAAAGCAAAAACTAAACCAAAAACTAAACCCTAAACCAAACCTAAAGAAAGTAAATAAATACAAAAATAATAAACCCTAAAACTTAATAAACCTAAACCTAAACCAAAATTAAAACTAAAATGGAAGATCCTTAATAAAACAAATCAAAGTTAAATCTAGATAAAGGCTAAGGTGGACTAATTTTACTTATGGTGGTGGGGATCTAGAAAGTGGATATGGAGGTGGTGGTAAAGCAAATGTGGTTATAAAATAAGCATGGAGGTTAAAACTTCACAGGGATAGATCAGAGATATGATGATGGATCCTGCCACTTAAGAGGTGGTGATGCTTTTAATGGGAACTGGAGAAACTGATGATCAACTGATCCGATTTGCTGCTTATGGATCTATGTCTTAATAGTAGAGATAGTTCTAGTTATCTATGGGTTTTTGATTTACTAAATGCTCATTTTTTATCTATATAGTGTCTTAGAAAACTAGCGTTTAGTTGGTTAAATCAAAAGAAGAAATGTTGAATATGAATTTATTCTCTCTTAAAAAAATAACATTAAACCCTAAACCCTAAATGAAAACCTAAACACTTAACCTAAAACCTAAACCCTAAACCCAAAACCTAAAAAATAATAAACTTTAAACACTAAACCCTAAACCCTAAACCCTAAACCCTAAAACCTACAACCATTAATCCTAAACCCTAAACCCTAAACCCTAAAAACCCTAAGCTCTAAATTCTAAACCCTAAACCCTAAACCCTAAACCCTAAACTAACCCTGAACCCTAAACCCTAAACCCTAATCCTTAAACCTTAAATGTTAAACCCTAAACCCTATACCTAAAATAAACCTAAACCATAAACCCTAAACCCTAAACCCTAAACACCAAACCATAAAACTCTAAATCTTGAACCCTAAAATGTAAACTAACCCTAAACCCTAATCCTAAATCCTAAACAAACCCTAAGCCCTAAACCCTATAACCCTAAACCCTAAACCCTAAAAACTAAACACCTAACCCTAAAACTAAAATCTAATAAACTTAAACCTAAAGCAAAACCCTAAGAAAGGGCAGAA
Organism: Cymbidium sinense; assembly: GCA_021442155.1. Classification (NCBI taxonomy): domain Eukaryota; kingdom Viridiplantae; phylum Streptophyta; class Magnoliopsida; order Asparagales; family Orchidaceae; genus Cymbidium; species Cymbidium sinense. The sequence goes on from CM038214.1 coordinate 197,464,509, forward strand.
CCTTGATGGCAGGAACATCTCTGTCAACCAGGCTCAAGTTAGTTCTGGTCATGGAGGCGAAGGTGGAGGTGGTGGTTATCGCAATGGTGGTGGGGGTTCTAGAGGTACTGGTGGATATGGAGGTGGCCTTTATGGAGGAGGGATGTGTGATGGAGGTTACAACTATGGTGGTGGTGGAGGGAGAGATCAGGGATATGATGGCAAATCCTGCTACTCGAGAGGCAAGGGTAATTCTGATGGGAACTAGAGAAACTGAAGAATGATCAATCTGATCTACTAGTTATGGAACTTTGTCTTTATAGTAGAGATAGTTCTAGTTATCTAGGGTTTTTGATTTGTTCTATGCGTGTGTGGTTTTTATTTTTGAGGATGTGGGACACCACGCATATCTTAGGGGGTACTTATTGAAATGATCAGGTACAACATTAAAAAATGATGTACTATCTCTAAAGATAGAAATTACCACCCTATAATGGACCTAATCACTTAATAAAGACTCTAAGGTATGATGGGTCTTGAATATACTAGAGATCTTTCCCTACTTTACATGAAAAGTAAAGTAGGGTTTATTTTAAGTCGGGTTTGTTAAGTTCTATGGAGGCAAGCCCCATAGGTAATTGCATCATAAGGAATGAGAATTCTTTAAGAATACTCTATTAAAGTAGATAATTAGGGTCTCTAAAGATTTCAATGTTAAGACTAAATGATTGGTTATTTTAGAAAATCAAATGGGATAGATCAAGGAGAAGACTTATTTTTGGAATCCAAAGGAGAAAGTAGAAATGCTCATGATATTAAGAAGCCTAGTGAGCATTCCAATCTACCTATAATTAGGCTTTATATATTTGAAATTGAAGAGAGCTAATTATTTTAGTTGACATTTTATTAGATTGTTAGAGCTTATAATTCCACAACATAAGATTGTGGAAATGCCTAAGAGGTAAGAATTTATGCTTGTAGGAAATAGCTGGATACTAATCTAGGGAGCTTTGAGGCAAGACCTAAATCTAAGCTAAAATGGGTATATGGTTTACCTCCACAAGAGAGAATAAACCACTGATCTAGACTTATTACTGAGTGGTGGCGCCTAACTCCTCCTATGCTTTAAATCCATGTAGGCAAGTCTTATGCTCGCAAGATAGCTAGGCTATTATTTAGAAAGGAGACTCCTTAAACTCACCCCTTAAGAGACTACGCATGAGTGGTATGAATTCATGACTTAATATAATGCAAATTTTATCAAATTTATTTTATTATTTTGAACTCTTTGATAAGCTATGGGATTTTGTATGTCTAAATGCATGAGAACTTGATTATGAGCCAAATCAAGAGAGAAAGGGGTGTTCTTCCATCAAAGGCTCTCACAAGTTAAGCCTTCATTCTCTAGCAAAGATGCAAGCCACCTCTTAACAAGAGTGGATGTATATGACATGCATGATATTATACATTCATTCATCTAGCTAAGGGGTTGCTAAAAATTTTATTATCTTGATTTAATTTTGAGGCTTTATAGTGAGGTTATGAGTTATTTTATGTTTTAATTATGAGTTATAATTGGGATAGCAAAATTAATTTCATCTTAAGAGCCTACCTCATCTAGGCCACACATTCTAGCATTAATCATATAGAAACTATGAAAAGCATATTGTTCTAACGCATAATCTAAACACAACATCAAATAATTTTATAGACTACCATAAAAGAATAAAAGGCCAGTGCAGTCAGGTTCCACCGTACACCCCAAAAAGAGAAAAAAGGATAGGTAGTCGAGCTCTACCCTTACACAACCCAGATTACAAAAATAACATATGTTATGGGGGTCTTCTTTTCTTCATTTCTTCTCTCTCTTCCTTTTGATTTTGATTTGCTCCAAAGGCATCACAGGGCACCCCAAGGACTAAACCTTCTAGCCACTGCTCATCCTAATCCCCCATAACACTAATCCTAATTCTTAATTTAAAATTACCTGAAAAATAAGAAAAGTAAATCTAGATACACCTACAAAACTAATGTTAACTAAACATTCCGTACAACCCAAGTAGTTATATGAATAATTTGGACTTAGCACCCCACACACGGGTAACCAAGCCCACCTATCCTAACATGGGTTATGCTTAGGGGCTAAGCAACCTGCATAGCAAATGCATTTATATTTTTATTACAGCGGCCCCTTAAGGACAACCCTCTACAAAAAATATGATTAGGCTAATAACGGCTTAACATCCAGTCAATGAAACATACACCTAACATCTAGTCTAAAATATTACCTCATAAAACAAAACACAACATCATACATACAATGCCCTAACTTAGCACTAGAAGTGGTGACTTAGTATTCTAATGTGCTTGGCTTGTGTGGAAAGACTTTACTAGATTCTTTAGTTTAAGTTTCAATTTGGAACTTGAATTTGTTTAAATTTTACCTTTGGATGATTTCAATTTAAATGATTTATAAATTACTTTTCATTTTATTTCAATTTTATTTGGTTAAAGATGATGTTTAAGTTTTTAGAATGAAGAGTAGAATAAATTCTATTTGTAGATAGAACTCACCTTATTCTACATCATAACTCTAAAGAGTCTAACTAAGGTTATCATAATTAGCCCATTTGAATTTGTGTAATTCATTTGATTTGATTTATTTGATTTGGTTTAGAATTTTGAATTTGAATTTGTTTAAGTATTTTTTTTTGATTGATTTTGATTTAGATGTTTTGGTTAATTAAATCTTGATAATTATATCCTTAATATCTAATGAAGTTTAAGATTAAATTCATGTTTGATTGATTAATTTTAAATTAGATTTTTTGGTTTATAAATCTTGATAACTCAATATCCAATAATGAAGTTTAAGTTTGTTTAAATTCATGTTTTTAATTAATGTTAGATGATTTGGTTTAATTAAATCTTGATAATTTAATATCCTTGATCTAATAAAGTTTATGTTTGTTTAAATTCATGTGTTTTTTTAGATTTAGATATGTTTTGGTTTAATTAAATCTTGATTATTCAATATCTTTAAATTAATATTAATTCTTTCTTTGATTATGGTTTTGTGAGTTAATTTTATGCTTATTTAATTTATATGGTTCTTTATTTGTAGTTGATCATTAGATTAATTGAGATTTTATTTTGATTTTAATTGAGTTTAATTCTTTAAAAAATTAGGATTTTATTTTTAATCTCATCCATTTATTTTTATCAAAGTTGGTTTGTATTTGATTTCAAACATTGGATAGTTAACTAGTTTATCTTATTTAAGTAGGTTGAATGAGATTTGATATGATTACATATTAAATTGATAATTTCTTAATTTAATTTAATTTGATTTGATTATTTTGCTTATTATTGAGGTTCAATGCTTATGTGATTAGTTTAATTAAGATGTATTCATGTTAATTGTAAGGTTGGTTTAATTTTTTAATTTGATTTCAAATTTGTTTATGATGAATTAATGACTTAATAATAGGTTTAATTTAGTTTTGTTTAGTATTTAATATTTATGTTTGATTAAGTTTAAGTTTAATATGATTAATTTGATTGACTTAATTAGCATATTTAAGAAATGTGTAATTAGTAGATTAATTAAGTGTTTGATTTTAATTTGATTTTATAATGTTAATTTGGTTCATAAGATGATTAATTCATTAAGTTTGCATTAGTATTTATTGCTGATTAGCGGCAATTATTTAATAAGTGTGTTTAAGTTAATTATTAAATTAAATAAAGATTTAGTTAATTTTAATTTAGTTTTATATTTATTTAGAATGTAATTAATGACTTAATGACTAATTTTAATTTAAGATTTGATTGGTATTTAGCATTTATGTTTGATTAAGTTTAATTAATTTCATTAATTAATTAGCTTGTGGTTGAAATTAAATAAAGATTTGTTTAATTTTAAATTTGATTTCATATTTATTTAGGTTAATGATGTAATTAATGACTTAATGAAAGTTTAAATTAGATATTTTTAATTGCATTTTATGTTTGATTAAGCTTAAGCTTTAATATGATTAATTTGATTAATTAGTTTATTTAAGAGGTGAATAAATTAATTAAGATTATAAGTTTGGAATTAATTTTAATGTGACTTATAAAATTAATTTGGTTCATTAAGATGATAGATTAATTCATTAAGTTTGCATTAATTTTTTAATTATTAAGTTTGATTAAGAGTAATTAAACTTTTTAAATCATTAGATTAATCAAAGATTGATTTAATTATGACTTAATTTCCACATGTGAGTTTTTGATTTAGTTAAGTGTTTTACTTATGTTTGATTTTATTAAAGGATTATTGTTATTATCATTTGATTAGATTAAATGATTTAATTATTTATTTATTTCAATTTTGATTATTCATAATCATGGTAGGTTTGATTTTCTTCATTTATTATGTTCATTAGATTTCATGTTTGATTGTTAGTTTATGTATTAATGTCTAATTAATTATATTCCAAACGATGTGATTTAGTCATAATTAATTAAGTTTACTTTGATTATTTGGTTAATTATCAAATGATTATATTGAATTGGTTTGTTAAACAATTTGATTTTTAGTTTATTTAATAATTAATTAGTTTCAATTTGTTTATATTCAAGGAGTTTCATTAAGACCAAGAAAGTTAGTAGTTTGACTCATGTTTCTAGATTTGTTGAATTTTAAGTTTGATTTAAGATTTAATCATTTAATTGAGTTTTACTGATTTAAATAGGTTTAATTTAATTTAATTTCTGAGGATGATATTTTTTCATGAGGTTTAAATGATTTCTTAAGTGTTATTTTATTTGTTTTTGATTTTGATATTTAAATTATTTTTAGATTTAAATTAAGTCCTTAATTTAAACTTTAATCAGTGTTTGTTTGAGCTTCATTAGATTTAGAAAATCACATTATTTCTTAAGAGTCATAGATGTCAAGCCATTTTAAGCCATTTTGAAAATTTTTGTAAATTTTTGAATTTTGATTTATTTTATTAAAATGATAATCTAAACTTAAAATTTTAATTTCTCCCAATCTGTCCTTTTAAGATATTTATGGTAGGTGTGCTTTAACATTAATCCCTAAAATTTCAACTTAATCGACATATTTTTTGGTTTAATTAATAAAATTTTATTTTACTAAAACTAAAATTAAGCTCAAAATCCTGAGTGAAATTTGAGGATTTTGTGTTTATTGAATTCCTCTCAAAAAGATGAATCCACCAAGCCCTTGTTTACAATTTTTTGGTTAAGTATTTTAATTTCTATGATTTTTGAAGCTGTGATTTAAATTCATTTTTTAAATCAAAATCAGCGCGGCAACGGAGCCATGTGGCACCGATTCATGCTCGGTGTCATGTCGATAGAGCAGAAATGGGTCAACGCTTGGAAAGCAACCCGCAGGTCGCTCTAGATCGATCCGCGGATCGATCGCTCAAATCGACGACGATCTCGATGACCCCGACGGCGATCATCCGTGAGCGAACCGCAGGCCACTTTCCAGGCATTGACATGTTTCCCACTCATCAATGCTAACATGGCACAGTGCACAAATCACACGGCACCGCGTGTCCAATCGTGCGGTGCCACGTGGTGCCGCACAAATTTTGATTTAAAAAATTAATTTAAATCACCTCAAACTTCAAAACTTCATAGAAAATAAAATAGCTGACCAAAAATTGCAAACAAGGGCTCGTTGGATTCATATTTCTGAGAGGAATCCAAAAAAATGCAAAATCCCCAAATGTCACTAGGTATTTTGAGCTTAATTTGAGTTTTAGTAAAAATAAATTTTTATTAATCAAACAAAAAAATATATGTCGATTAAATTTAGTGGATTGAAACTAAAGTTAAAACACACCTATCATAAAATCTCAAGTGAAAAGGACTTGATTGGTAGAAATTAAATTTTGAACTTTAGATTGTCCATTCTAATAAAATAAATCAAATAAAAATTCTGAAATTTACAAAAATATTATTGACATCTAGGACTCTTAAGGAAATAATGTGATTTTCTAAATGCTAATGAACCCCAAACAAACACTTAGGATTAAAGTTTAATCAATTAAGGACTTAATTAAAATATAATCTAAAAATAATTTAAATATCAAAATCAAAATCATAAATGAAATAACATTTAAGTAATCATTAATCAAACCTCAAATCAGAGAAATATCATCCTCCTAAGAAATTAAATTAAATATGATTAAACCTATTTAGTTCAATAAAACTCAATTAAATGACTAAATCTTAAATCAAACTTAAAATTCAACAAATCTAGGAAACTTTAACATAAGTCAAACTAGTATAACTAAACCTACACTAAGCATGGAGTCGTAATCATATGAAACTCTTTAATGAATATAAACAAATTGAAACTAATTAATCATTAAATACACTAAAAATCAAGTTGATTAATAAACCAATTCAACATAATCATTTGATATTAATCAAATTAAACCAAATAAAGTCAAAATAACCTTAATTAACATATGACTAAATCACATCCATTTGGAATAAGATAATTAATTAGCCGTTAATACATAAACCTAACAACTAAATCAAACATGAATGAAATCTAATGAACATAATAAATGAAGAAAATCAAACCTAACTATGATTATGAATAATCAAGTTTAATTGAAATAAAAATAAATAATTAAATAACTTAATCTAATCAAATGATAATAATAATAATAATCTTTTAATAAAATCAAACTTAAGTAGAACACTTAACTAAATCAAATCACTCACATGTGGGAAATTAAGTCATTAATTAAATAAATCTTTGATTAATCTAATTATTTTAAAAAAGTTTTATTACCCTTAATCAAACTTAATTAATTAAACATTTAATTAATGTAAATTTAATGAATTAATTTATCATCTTAATGAACCAAATTAATTTTATAAATCACATTAAATTAATTCAAATCAAACACTTAATTAATCTACCAATTAATTTAATCACACCTCTTAAATAAACTAATTAAGTCAATCAAATTAATCATAATCTTAAGCTTAATCAAACATAAAATGCAATTAAATGCTAATCAAATGCTAATTTAAACTTAAATCATTAAGTCATTAATGACATCATTAACCTAAATAAATATGAAATCAAATTAAAAATTAAACAAATCTTTATTTAATTTAATCACACCCCTCAAGCAAACTAATTAAGTTAATCAAATTAATCATATTAAACCTAAGCTTAAACAAACATAAATGCAATTAAATACCAATCAAATCCTAAATTAAACATAAATCATTAAGTCATTAATTACATCGTCTAAATAAATATAAAACCAAATTAAAATTAAATAAATCTTTATTTAATTTATTAATTAACTTAAACACTTTAATTAAATTAATTACCCTTAAGCTAATCCAACAATAAATACCTAATTAATGGAAACTTAATGAATTAATCCATCATCTTAATGAAACAAATTAACTTTATAAAATCAAATTCAAATGAAACACTTAATTAATCTACTAATTAATTTGATCACACTACTTAAATAAGCTAATTAAGTCAATCAAATTAATCATATTAAACTTAAATTTAATCAAACATAAATGCAATTAAATACTAATCAATACCTAAACTTAGCCTAAATTATTAAGTCATTAATTACATCATTAACCTAAGCCAATATGAAATCAAATTAAAAATTAAACAAACCTTTATATTTAACATGAATACACTTCTTAATTAAACTAATCACATAATCACATTGAACCTAAGCAAACCCATAGACTAATAAAGCTAATCAAATCAAATTAAATCAAATTAAATTAAATTAAGAAAGACTCTCATCAATTTAATATGTAATCAAATCAAATCTCATTCAACCTATTTAAATAGGATAAACTAGTTAACTATCCAATGTTTGAAATCAAAATATAAACCAAACTTTGATAAACATGATAAATGGATGAGATTAAAAATAACATCTTAATTCCAAAGAATAAAACTCAATTAAAATCGAAATAAAATCTCAATTAATCTGATCTGAATAATCTACAAATAAATGAACCACGATCAAATCAAATAAGAATAAAATTAAGTCACATAACCATAATCAAAGAAAAGAATTAAAATTTAATTTAAAAGGATATTGAATTATCAAGATTTAATTAAACCAGAACATCTAATCTTAAATTAATCAATTAAAAACACATAAATTTAAACAAACTTAAACTTTATTAGATATCAAGGATATTGAATTATCAAGATTTAATTAAACCAAAATAATTAATCTTAAATTAATCAATCAAAAACACATGAATTTAAACAAACTTAAACTTTATTAGATATTAAAGATATTGAATTATCAAGATTTAATTAAACCAAAAACATTTAATCTAAAATTAATCAATCAAAAGCACATGAATTTAAACAAACTTAAACTTCATTAGATATTAAGGATATTAAATTATCAAGATGTAATAAGCCATTCACTTAACGTAATAAGCCTTCACCTATCTCAGATTTACTGGACCAAGGGAGAATCTGCACATCAACAGGATGGATTCTCCAACCACATGGGTAATAGGAAAGGGGAACTATTTAATTTGATAGTAACCTAAGTAGTGTATAAATGGGTTTGGAAAGAATGTGATCCAAATATAGTTCCCACAAGGGAGGTGCTACTAGGGGTGTTATCCTGAGCCCTTAAAAGAAAGCCTATGGATGTACAGTGGCCAACTCAAGGAGAAAGCATAGCAGACTTACATTTTCCATGAGTGGTGTATTCTCAGGCGCAAGAACCAACCTACCAAAGGTGTATTCTTTAGCATGAGTGGTGTATCCATCAGCATAGTGAGAAATAACCAACCTAAGGTGCCCGTTGGTGTGCAATGATCAATCTGGAAAGAATGCATGTAGGCTTACAACTTTCCAAGCAGAATTGATCATCAGGATAATCTATCGTCAGCGAGGTAGATGTTATCTGACCTAGAGCAACTACTAAGTGGGGAGCCCTAAGGAAGGACTCAACCCTAACTTGAAGCAGTCAGGAGGGAAGGGGCCTCTATGAGACTTATCCTAAACCTCAAATATACTAAACCCAGTCAGTGCACGAAGGCTAATCTAAGAAGAGAGCATAGCAGACACATCCTCTTAAACAAAGGCAACATGAGGTAGCCACCACGGTAATGCCTACCAAACTAACAAGATGCTCATTGGTGCAAAGGCCAAGTAAGAAAGAAAAGTGTAACAGACTTACATTCTCCAAAGGAAGAAGACCACTAGGGTGACAAACTAGCAGAGTAGCTTGTCAGGCCGACCTAGAGCAGCTACTGAGTGAGTGCCACTAGGGGCGTTATCTCAACTTAGAGTAGCCTGAGATAAAAGATATGTATTTATTTTATATGTTTGTGTGTAATTTTTGTTTGTGTTTATGTTATGTCGATGAAGGATAGGATCCCGCTTGGGTTCGTTACACCTACCCTAATTACGTCATGGCTGATTCTCAAACAAGAATACTTTCAACATAGAAGAGATTGAATTTGAAATGGAATTTTCATTGATGATAACTATTTTCAAACATGATTTATAATATTTCTTTAAGTACAACCCATTAATTAGAAGCATTGGCTCTCCTTATGATTAATAAGCTGATAAGGTCCTCCTTGGTAGGCCTTCTCTATAGTAAATGGGCCTTCCCAAGTGGGTTCAAACTTACATCCCATGTTATGACGGGCAACAATCAATCTCCTTAGAGCTAAAATAAGCTTTCCTACTTGAAAATCTCTAGGATGGACCAACTTCATGTGAGCTTGAATCATTTTAGCTTTGTACAACCTGAGATTTTGGCATGCCCAGCGCCTCTCCTCCAAACCTTTGAGCTCTCTAACCAAACTTGGCATTCTCTTATGATCTTGCTACCCACGCTTATCCTTAGTGATGAGAGTTAGACTTCTAATGGTAGAATGGCTGCAACACACTAAGGAGAATGGAGTAGACCGAGTTGGAGTTCTATATGTGGTGTAGACCCACAAGGCTTCAACTACTTCCTCATGTCACTACTTGTTGAGTGTTTTCTTCAGATTTGGATCGAGTTTTGTTGAAGGCTTCAGAAGCCATTTACCTTCTGTAGTTGATGGTAGAATATCTCTAATCTATGTTGTGTCACTGGCAAAGTTATTGACCTCTGTTTGAATGTAGTACATTATCGATATAATTTATGAAGGCACTCAACCTATATAATATGATTTCTAAAAAATTGAGCACATGCTAAGTGTGACCTCTCGAGTGAAATCACCTTCGCCATTTGGAAAAGTACTCAAGCTAAGATGAACGATGACCGGAAGAAGAGGATTAATGAGCCACTATGTGGGTACCCCAACACTCGAATGGCCATGAGGCCAATGTAGGATGTTTAATGTTGGTTGGTTGGTGTAGGACTACACCATGTATTTGACATTGGTGGCATCGCCTAGCTATATCCATGCAATCTTGATCATTGATGGCCAGTAGTATCCTAGTCTCTTAATCTTGGCTTTCATCTTTGAACCGAGTGGTTGGCTTCACATAATCCTGAGTATACCTCAGTCAAGATCTTAAGGCTTCATGCTTATCTAAATAACATAACCACATATGATCGAAAGACCATATAAGACACCATCCATAAGAGCATAAGAAAGTCTCTCTCGCTTCATCTCGATGGGCTTGGACTTCTCTTGAGGTAGTTTACCTTTATTTAGGTAATCCATGAATGGTTGCCTCCAATATAACTCCTCATCCTTCTTGGTAATGGCGCTCCTTCAAGAGAGTACTTTTGATGAGTTCAATATCAATAAAGGATAAGACTTGTCTATTTTGAATCTTTATTGATATGGACTTATCTCCGATATGCCAACTCCTTGGCAAGTTTGGCTAAATCATACGCTATGATGTTCTCTCCTTGAGGAATCTAATAAATGGTAACCTCTAGGATTTGGGACAACAACTCCATGGTGTACTTATGTTAGTGATGGAGCTTTTATAACCTTATAGGACCCAGATTTGGTTGATAACTAGCTAAGAATCCTCAAAGATGTCAATGTTATGGATGCTTAGTAAATTTAAGACTATCAATGTGTCATATTTGACTTCATTGTTGGTGCAAAGATTGGACAAATGATATGAGAATGAAATCACATTGTAGCTTAGAGTTAAGAGAACTATCCTCTACCACTTTTGGAATAGTAGATTATGATTCTTCTCCTCTTGAGAAGAAGCCGCCATCAAAGTACATGTCCCAATGGTGAATGCTAGTATCCCCTAAGTTCATGATTTATTCATTGGGGAGATCATCACTAAGCAGAGTTACCGTGAAGTGGGTGTGCTAAGAAATCACACGCTTGTCCTTTCACAACAGAGGTATAAAAGGTAATGTCAAACTACAAGAGGATCATGGACCATCATCCCCCGATAGCATCGACGCATCAAAGATACTATGGATTGATCCTAGAGATTAAGTTCATCTTATGAGGAAGCATGTAGTGTTGTAGCTTTTGGGATGCAAAGATTAAAGCTAGGCAATGCTTTTAATGGGTGGATAATTATCCTCAGAAGGATTATGACGAAAAGGTAGAGAGTGTTTTCCTTCCCTTCATTAGCTTAGGCCACCAAAGCACCAAGGGAGTCATCTAACACAACAATGTAAAGTATGAGCAGCATGCATGGGATAGGGGTTGCTTGAACCAATGAAGTCATCAAGTAATGCTTGATGTCTTTGAAGGCATGCTCACACTTGTCATCCCACTTGAACTTGGCATCCTTTTGATAAGTGCTGAGAATGCTGACATCTTCCTATATGTGTTGGATGTAAAGTAG